>JXSR01S052291.1:0-10934 GCA_000969725.1 Ophiothrix spiculata
AAACAATTTTGAAATTACTTTGAATAAGATAATTTGCGGTTGGAATATAGATTCAGGTGATTACGATTTCGTGAATGTCTTAATCCAACATGCCACTTATGCAATTTACAAGTCAAAAATTATATACAATAATACAAGCAAGTTTGTTTCGCCAAAAATACATTTTATGCATGAACTTAACAACCTTTATGAAATGGTCTATAATTCATCACGGAAAATAAAACAAAATATCGATTTAAATGACTTATACAATTGCAAAATTTACTGGAGTATATAAAAAACCTAAAAGCTTTGTAATATTAATTGTAAACGAATACTTTATAAACAAGAATAATTTGAAATTGTAAAGAAAGACAAAGAAAAGATAAAGAAATATGACAAGAAATAAATGGCGTATGCCTGCCTCGTTGAGGCAAAAGAGAGAGAAAACAAATCTTAACTATTATAATGTACAGATTTATGATGCTTTTATCAATTAGTGTTCTTTATTACATGAGATGTTTAAAAGGGATACTCTTAATGTTAGCCATTATTATTAATGGCATAAATAATACGGCGGATAGTGTTCAAATAGAGCCCTATTGTAATGACATCGAGTTAACGTACTTGAAACTGATTTGTCTTGAGTTTTGAGTTGAAAGAAGTATGGCCCAATATTTAACATTACCACTGCATTTCCGGAAGAAAAAAGTCTATTTTGTCCTATCGTATTTATTAAGAACAAGTAAATCTTTTTTATCATATACAGACTTTATAACAAATGGAGTAAATAAAACATCTCCCTTACACACTTCATTCAAAACATGAGATGTTAAGAATAATATGCTCTAATTGAGGCGTTATTGAATATTCCCAAGTGATGACATAATATTAAGACTGACGGTTAGAGTGGCAGGGGTGGAAATCTCTGTTGGTTTGCCAGAAAAAGGCCTTCCATTAGTTGTAATAGATGCAGAAGAAAACACATCTTCAAACTACGATTTAAAAAGGTAAACACGTGCTTTAAACCAGAATGGTTTTTTTAACTTAACAGTCAATCGCATTTTAACATTTTCTTATATTCGTAAGTCAATCGCATTTTAACATTTTCTGATATTCGTAAGTGTTGTCAATTCTCTTCAAGGCAATACATGTATGTACATTGTCCTTAAATCCATTACTTTCTTATTCTTATATGCCTTAAAACGTGTATTCAGTGTTTTCTATATCCTAAATTTAAAACTCATTTGTGGAAGCTGCCCACACAAATTTGCACACAGATATTTGATAAAGCGCAATATCAGTTCCAGAAAATTGTATTACGCTAATGATAACACAAGTAGAATGTATCTACCCATTGTAGCACATTGTTTTCGGGGAAAATAACATTTATGTTTGTAATAATGATAAATAAGCAGCCTAATATAATAACTAAATGATATAAACAGCTACAGAATATTTACGTACATAGATGATTGATTTTCCTGTGCCTCTTGGCAAAATATAATTGCAAAAAAATACTGATTGTGCTGTTATTGGTTTCTGAAAGCTTTTTATTAAGTTTGTTTTGATGTCGAGATTTATAAGCGACTATTACTTAATAACATTTTTGAAACGTTTAGAATCATTTGAAGCCTGCAGACGATAAAAACTCACTATAACCCATTTTGTTGAAGCTTTTATTGAATAATCCTGATGATTGTTCCATTTATATCATGACATCTCAATTTATACTACACGTCTTTTATACACATTAAATGTTTCAAAGAAAATGATAAATGTTTTGCAAATGTTGGCATTGACAGTTAAACACTCTGCTAATGATATCCCTTTGCCATAACGAAAGTAAACAACATGAAAACTACAAGAGGGATATCTTGACAGATACGTAAATTAATTAAATTCAATACAGTTTGTAGAAACTTTAGACCCAAATGAAATTACTAAACCTTTAAAAAATAGTTCTAGTTCCCCCACAACTATGCATGAAAGGGTTTAAAATGCATTAATCGGTGTAATAACCAATTATAACGCGTATATTCTCCTCTCGACTTACTCTTTTTATTACCCGAATACCAATCCCACATGTCGTTTCGTATCCTTTGATCTAGTTTTACTTAATCAACAATTGCACTTTCTTCGATGTGCAAGTCCATGCGAAAAGTAGATTAGATTATAACATGGTTGACATGATGATTTAAAAATGCAAGCACGAGATACAGCTATACACGAGATATATAGAAAGATGATTGTAAGAAACAGGTTTATAAGTCAGAAAGAGTCCTAAACATATCGGAGGTTTTCTGGTCACCTGAAACCCGAATTTTCATATGCAAGGTTCCTATGCCAGAACATTTTACTCATCACTCTAAAATACCAAATTATGCATCTGTGTGTTAATCGAACCAAGTTATGGTCGCATTAATCAAGGGACAAATAAAAAGGTTTATTGCTCTGTTATGTATATAGATTCATGATGCGGTAGTAATGATCAACACGAAAAAACATATTGGGATTCAAACGAGAAATAAAATATTTGCAAAGCAACGTGTTTACTAAGAGAGCTTATTTCAATCGAAGTGTTTTTGTATACCATAAGCATTTACTATATAAAAACACACTGAAAATAAAATGTAAATGGCTAACATCTAGTAATTGAACAGCTTTATTAACTGTTCAATAACTTATCACAATTTAGATTTCATTTTGTATGAAAGATCAACCCTAAAGAAACTTCCGTTTCAAATTATCGATTAAATCGGTCCAGCCTTTCTGTTTTTTGAGCAATTTGTATTTCACAGTTGTGCTTCAGTATTTAAATTTATTCACGGTTACAATAAATAGACACATTTACACTTATATCTCCAAAACGGGACATGTTTTAGCCATATCATTTCACATTGGTTGTTACAAAAATCAGAAAAGAAAGAGAAAGACGAACAGCAACAACGAGACTTGATCAGATATAACGACATTTCAAGTTTGTCATTAGGTAGAGTGTCATTACGACTACATCAGTCACTAATTGTATTCTCAAAACCTTGACATTGTAAATATAGTAATTAAAGTGGGCCAACTGTCAAATTCAATCATTTTCATGCATTTGAAATAAATAAATAAAAATAATTTGAAGGTTAATTTAGTTCAGTTGTCATATTTAATTCTACATTAAATATTACTGTATAACTAGTTTAGCCATTTATCCATGGCCATTCGGAATTATTTCATTGAAATGAAGTAAGCGGGGGAAAATTCATTAAATTGAATATTATTATCCTATGATTTGTTTTTATAGAAAAGCTAATAAATCTTTTAACAATGAATGGCAATTGTTATCTGTGTACCTATTAAGTAGAACAATATTAATGATTTTACATCTGATTATGTGTTCTTTCAACACCTTGTTAGAATTATATCTGGCAGAGGGGTGCCCAAAATGAAGTCATAAAGACTTGGTACATGTATATGTTTCTTTTTTATATAAATTTATAAATAGGATATAAGCTGAGAAAAAAGGAGGCATATATTGATAAATGATTACTTAATCAAAATCTCTACCTTTGATTGCCCGGTGTTTTATAGCAGTTTAAACTGGTACACTGAGTAAGACATTTCTATGTAATATAGTATTTTTAGAATTGAAAATTCGGAATAGCAAGCTGTTTTCAAAATTCGGACTAGCGAGCCTATTTTAAAATTCGGACTAGCGAGTTGTTATTTAAATTTGGACTGGCGAGCTGTTTTTAACATTCGGACTAGCGAGTTGTTTTTAAAATTCGGACTGACGAGCCTATTTTCATATTCGGACTAGCGATCCTTCGGACTAGCGAGCTGTTTTTTCGGACTAGCGAGCCGTTTTCAAGGTTATATTTTCCCTATTTAATAACGTTTCGGACTAGCGAGCCTTCGGATTAGCGAGCTTTCGGACTAGCGAGTCGTCGGACTGGCGAGCGGACCCCGATATCCCCATGGCCTAATCCGTGGTTCACAGCAACAAGAAAACTTGAACTAGAAAACGAGACAATAGATACTCATGCACCCTGCTCTTTTAGGATGCAACACCATATTCAGAAATGTTGCCAACTACGTCATCAGGCAAGCTGTTTCAAACATGAACTGCAGTGTGGATAAATGTCCGGCCTGTGGGAACCGTTCTGGACACCGGTATTGCGAGAGCGTGGCATGGCATCGATAGGCTGGAACGGGTGGCTCTCCTGACAATATATGGCTGAGGGAGCAGAGCACGAAGGTCTGTGGGGCATGAGTTGGTGTGCATCTTGTAGAGAACTGTAGCCTGTAGGTTATATTTTTATATTTTACTGTGCATCTCAGGTCCTGTTGTCATAATGAATTTGACAGAATAAATATAGTTAGCAAGCTGCTCAAGAGAAAGCGCGTATAATTAATTTTGATATTTTAGATTCATTTAATAATTAAACATATTGGTAATTACAGAGACACTGAAACTGGTAGAGACATCATTAAGTTTAAAGATGTTGGTTGTGTAAATAATTAGAGCATGGAATTAGGAGATAATTATCTCCTAATTTCATGATTAGAGGTAGTTTATACAATAGTGTACTTCACCACTTAATTTGGGCTTACTTTGTAATATTTGAAGCCAAATGTAATTTTTGCTCATGTGTCAAAGAACATTTTTTTGTATTATTATATAACTTGATACTAAACTAATTCGGTAGTCTCATGAGAACATGTTCTCTAAAGCACCTATCTTCATTATCCAAATACTTACTCTTGTAGCAATTTCGCTTGAAAGACCTATTCAGACTCTATATGACAAATTGTCATTTTCTTAGCCACAGAAATGTTATTCAGTTAATTTATAAATTCACTAGGTAATTGATAAATACCCTTTGGGTAAAATGCTTTGTACAGATATCTTAAGAAAATGTCAACGACTCTAAATGATACAATCTGCGTATAAAAGTAATGAAAATTAAGTATTTTATTGTACATTCGTCTAGCGAAATATGAAAAAGAAGATTATTGTGGAAAAGTATATCTAAAACAAATAGCCCAAACTTACTTCCAATATATAATCAATGACAAACATTATGACATGCCATTTGCGCAAATCGAACCTTGTTAGAAAAATTGAGCTCTGACTGATTTTGTGCTTATAACTCCTTTACCCAATCGTTTAAATATATATGATAATGTATATATTTGTGATCTGCACGACAATTAATTTGATACGTAGCTCGACAAGTATCCCTCCCTCCCTTCCTCCCTCCCTCCCTCCCTCCCTCCCTCCGTATCTATGCTATGTATACCGCCCTCATTTGTGTACAAATCTGAATTTACAAAATATACCAATAAACCAACTTAACATTAACTAAATTTCAACCAAAATGAAATATATTTGAGAATGGTTTCAAAACTTTATTATGCAATACATTGCAGGTATTTTTCTTCTTTTCTAACTTTCTGTGACGTAAAATATGAAAGTTTGATTAAAAAGAATACATTTCTGCTTCAAACAACAACATTAAAATCTCATCTTTATAATGGCTTCTTCGAAGAACAGCAACCTGAACTTGTTTTTTGTAATTGACCTCCTCGAAGAGGAGCAACACTGATTAATAATTATTTTAATTGGCCTCCTCAAAGAAGAGTAACGTTGATTACTAATCACTATTTTAAATGACTTCCTCGAAAAGAAGCATGTGATTAGTTATTCATTGTATGAACCATTTATGTTTGAAAAATAAATATGGAGAGGAGGTTAAGTTGAAAATACATAAATATAGAGGATGTGACATTCGAACTTTACTTAGCAAACAACTAATCTTTTCAAAAATAGAGAGAAACTGTTTCTGTAATTTATATTGCAAATATTCAATAACTTCCGTTTTGAAACATTTTCAAACTATACAGAAAGAAGATGTACAGAGGAAATTATGCACATACTGTTAATTATCTAACTATACTTACTGATATCCTATCTACACTTGCACAATATAAATCTTAAAGTCCTACTTTCTACAGGCGGTGGCGGACACAATAAGTAACATCCACTAGATTAAGGGACGAGGGATTTCTAAAACGCAAATTTAGGGTACGATTTACGTGTATTTCTATTGGGTCACGTGACTCACGTATGGAAGAAAAAAATTCCAAAGATCATATTTTTACCTTTACTCAAAAAAATACAAAAGTGTTCTTATAGTAATCAACATTATTATATCATTCCAAATCCGCTGGGGTTCACGCGTGAACCCCACTTTTTATATATGTTATCATATTTTTTTTACCGATTACGAAAATAATTTTAGTGATCATCCCGGAAGTAGTATTTTTCCACGAATCCCAACGGCTTCACGCCAGAGGCGGTACCGTATACCGTCCGTCAACCAGTAACAAGTTGCCACGACCACCCTCCTCTGACTTTCTAATAACTTCCATAATCTCTTTGATGCAATATTGCGTATCCTTAAAGCTATGCTGAAAAACTGTATACTTAACACTTTTAAGTGTTCAAAGTGCTTAAGGTGTTTAGAATCCCGTTTGTGGATAAGGAGGGGATCCAAATGCAATGAATGCAATTCTGGATTAGTTAGTTCGATAAATATAGACTATTTAAAAATGATGAAAATCGGATAAACGCCTTTTGAGATATGGCTGAATAAAGTTTTTTCGAGTGTAGTGTAAACCCGCAATCAAGGGCTATAAAGACAAAACCTTAATATACATGGAATCTTAGGTGCAATGCAAATGAATGTCACTGCTTTATTAATTAAGCATGATCTATGTATCTATGAACGCAACTAAAAAAAAAAATCAGTGGGTATCACAAGTTTACAACAATAGCTTTTAAGTTAAACAATTGCGTTGATGATGAAAACGCATATTGGCAAACAAAACGGTAACAAGGATCTTATTAAAACCTGGTAAAAAATGAAAATTACGAGTGATCAAATACTTTAGTTATTTAGTGTCAGATTTAGTTAATCTACAATTACATTTACCCAATGCATTAATATGACAAGTATTAAATCAAATCATCATCAACCATATAATTCATCCTGTCTTCTCGAAAATCTATTTATATACAACATAAATACGCAATGTCAATTAAGGATTGTTCTTTCCAATCCGCTAATCAGGGGCGTAACCAGCTTTGACCGTCCGGGGGGGGGGGCAAGACTCAAGAGGCTTCCCGATTTTTGTACTGGCTTTAAAAAAAATTAGCACGCGCGAAATTTTTATTGGACAAATTTGTTTATTTTAGCTAAAAAAATGCCTATTTTTGGATGAAATAATGGTTTCTTCCTTTTTTCCTTTCTCTTTTCCCTTTTTTCTTCCTTCCTTTTCCTCTTTTCCTTCCCCTTTTCCCTCTTCTTTTCCCCTTTTTCTCTTCTTCCTCCCTTTCTTCCCTTCCCATTTTTTTGCTCTCCTTCCCGATTTTTTGGGGTCCGGGGGGGGGGGCAAGCTGCCCCCTGGACACCCCACTGGTTACGCCCCTGCCGCTAATCTAGTTTCACTTAATTAACAAATTGCACTTAATTTGTTTGTCAAAACTAGTTTAAATGTAAACATGGCTGACATGGTGAATTCAGAATAAAGTAAACCAACGACGAACCACAATAAATCCATAAGAAATAAAGAAACAGTTTTATTTAATTAGAAAGGAATAAAAGCACCAACACTTTTTAGAGTTAAACCGAAATTAATCGTTCCTTACCCAAATATCTCACACATTGGGCTTGAAATAGGACATTTCGTTTGCAACGGGCAAACGTCTTTACTTACATTCATATACAATTTACTTTCACACTTTAAAAATCTTGGTTGATCGAGTATCAAAAAATGGCTCATTTTAAATCAATCAAAGTGTTTTATTGGAAACAAAATTTGTTATAACCTTTTTAGTGTTAAGGCTACAGTCCCTTTAGATGAGCGATAGAGCGGAACGCCAAGTTTACTCCAAGTTTTGGACCACTTATGCATATCTGATCGTCATAATTTTGATGTATATATGTAATAGAGTCTCTAGTTTAAACGTAGATCTTTACTAATGATTACAATTCCAATATCAAGTTCAAAATGGCGTCAAAAGACTGCCTTGAAAACGTTGACGCCTTTTTGCCAAAATCTCATAATTTCAAGCACTTCAAATGACACGATTTAGTTGAAATTTTGGCAACTTGAACTATAAATATCAGTAATGGAATTACGTATATTACGAAAATATTAGACTGCCACTAAATCCTCGAAAATACATTGGTAATCTCAGCCTCCGACAGTTTTCTTTACTCTCAATTAGCTCGTGGTAAAATGTACCTATAATTATGACTAATTTGTATAAAATGATTTTTTTTCAATAGATAAGAGTTCCTACATTATTCCGTTATCCCCTGAAACAGTTTATGAAAAAAATCAAATGGAGGAGTCACATATAAAATAACTCTTTATCTGCAAAAGTTGCTCTTCAAGTCAGTAAAAAAAAATAATTGCGTAACTGACTATTAAAGTATACATACTAAATTTTAAACTAGTTTCTTTATACTTACATGTCTGGCATTTTCCTACGATCAACAACCAGTCATATTGGATGTTTTAACATATATAGTTGTCAAATCGTCCTCGAAACAAGGGTTTTATCCATAAAAATCCACATCCAGAAGGCAACACGTTGTTCAAGTAGACAACAACCACCTTGATAACACACATGAACATTCTGTCAAGGTTGCCAGCACTATAGATGTAGAACCTTTTCTTCCAAAGCTGTTACAGAGGCCATTGATGAATTAATTGCAACCTCAGGCAATTCAACATCATTCAGAATTGACAATATGACGATATCAATCTGCCGCCCAATTTTGCGTGAAAGTTACCAACAAAACATACAACATCATATCAAGAGAACAAGTTCAATTTGTGTGACTTATCATTACAACGACACTGTATGTGGATAAAGAGACCGTATGTGTTCCTTGTTCATCTTGCTGTACCAATAACTGACTTTTTGTGTAGAGGTCATTTGTTCAACGGAAATTGACTATAGGAATACTTAACCTGCCTGATCATTGAATGGCAATTGTATTCAGAGCATGGACTTGGGTCGGTGTTGATCTCCTGATGTGCATGGTCAATGAACCTGTTAACTTCGGATGATCAACATGATCAATGTAAAATTGCAACCATACACCCCGAGGGGTACTTACGTTGATCTCCTGATGTGCATGGTCAATGAACCTGTTAACTTCGGATGATCAACATGATCAATGTAAAATTGCAACCATACACCCCGAGGGGTACTTACGTTTAAAATTAGATTTCGTTTTAGAAGTTGTTTTTAGTGTTGAACTCTGCGTTCAAGATCTTGACAGCCAAATAATAGAATAACGGGTCCAGTGATGTATCTAGAACTGTTTGCAAAGGCATGCAAAAGGCTGAAATCTTCTCCCAGATAGACAGAAAAAGTACACCTAAGTTTAACTGACAAGCACAAAATCTTCACTTTTAATTTTTTTTTGCTTGATTTTCTTTGACCGTGATTTTTCTCCCCCTGCCTTCCAAATAAAATTAAATCAAAAAAATCTTCAGGGGGCACAGACCGCCCACTATTCCAACATTTAGTTACCTAAAATGCTACATGTCCGTGTTGGGTAGATAAGACAAACTGGGGTATTCTTAATTTTTTTTTTTTTTTTTGGGGGGGGGGGGTTATTGATGAGTAATTAATATTACTAAAAATGAATTTTTGGTGACAACATACGTAATTTGTTTTTAACCCGGGTTTAAAGGATTTTAGAAAATGTGTGATAGCCCATACACCACGGCTGTCACACTGATGAGTTTCGGGAGTGTCCCCCCCTGGTATTGGGCTTTCCACTTTACAAACATTTGGTAAGTGTATGTGCCTTCGGAACTTTGATAAAACAAAATCTATCCTTATTTTTTACCCATCTATCAGTTTACAAATTTTGATAGAAAAACATCAAATTTGGGTGATTTTTGAGGAAATTTATTTAAAAAAAATTACAATTGGAACCATTTATCTGCTATACGAAAATCTGTGGAAAACCAACCCAAATATATACGTGTGGTTCCCCCCGCCCCTGTTGATATTCGTTAACTATATATAGCCTAATGTACTTTACATCATCAACACAAAGCAAAGATCACGGTGTTAATCAATAATTAGTTACTGTTGACGTTACCTAAGAAACGGTAAACTAAATGATTGACAAATCTGACTACGTTTTCGTAAATTGGGGTAAAACACACATTTCCGTACATTTTTTTTTACTATTTTTGAATTCTCATCGTATTCCTAAAATGTCTAACTTGTCAAAAACGTTAAAAAAATTTTGATCATGCCAACCAAAAATGAACTCCCTCAACCCTTAAACCATCATCATGGCATTAACAGCAGTACACAAACAAGTTTGGTACTGACTAGTTATCGCTAAGATAGCAGTCCATCTCCTTTCCAAAGGGGTTGAATGGGTCCAGGCAGCACAGGCAGAGAATTCCAGATGCGGGCTACTGATTGAACAAAAGAGGTATCTGGACAGCCAAGTCTCACGTTCTAGAAGGTTTTCATCAACTAAATATATTTTCTTTCAAAGTGTTACAATTATTCATCTTTATAGCAATATACAGTAATTTACTTACAAAAACAAATATTTACAGAAAATTGTTAACATATGCGTAAGCCATGTAAAATTATACAGTTGTCTCGCAATTACATAAAAGTATACGGTATTCGCTATATGGGAGGCACTGATATCCAATGACATGTGTTTACGGCGTCAATTCAGTAGTGTATTGTTGTGTAGTGCAGTTACAGTAGTGTATTGCAGTTAATTGGTCTTCTTTGTACAAATGTAATGATGTAAATCATGCATGGGACATGTTTAGTACCATCCTTCTGAAAATTATTGATGATATCGCACCAATTAAACAAATTCGTTTAAAGGCAAGAA
>JXSR01S052291.1:22378-40579 GCA_000969725.1 Ophiothrix spiculata
CCCTTTTTATTATATGAATAAAAAAGGTATTCAAAAAAAAATCTACAAGTTTTTCTTTTATCCATCATTAAAAATATGCGTGACCTTAGGTTATCACTTATAGAATAAATACTCGGATTTTTCATTATTTACTCTCTTTTTTCAGAATATGTTCTAAGGTGATGTGCTACTCACATTCTGGGGAATTTCTGGTACTCCAAGATGGCCACCAAAAGTACAAATTAGTCGAAATATGCATTATTCTTAAACATAATTTCCTCTATTTGTCATCTCATGTTGCTCTGCTGCTGCACTATTACGGATTAAGCACTAAGATAGCATATACGTATCCATGCTTTGTGAATTTCATTTTAAAGGTGCAAAGAGATGAATTCATTTTGTATATATACATATCTAACAAACTTATTTTATGCATATCGTTTTTCAAATATGTACATGTGTGAAATCTGTATTTTGTAGTTTGTGTAGATTAAATGATTCCAAAGTAACGTTTGTGACGGAAACATTTGTTTGCTCTAAATGAATAAAATGTTAAAACACTCTGACGTGTTTGCGAATTTTGAATTGCGCTTTACACAGGTGATGGGTAACATATATAAATGTACAAATAATTACATACAAGTTGTATGAAATTCTATGGTTATTATTTCTCGTAATGCATTGTTTCGTTTGGTAACGTTTGGTTACGTACCAAGTAACAAACGTATGCCTAAACAAAACTGCTTATATGGACGTAATAAAAGTTGCTTTTTTGCTTGAAGTCAAAAAAGTATCATTTTCTGTGGAATGAGGCGCTTTTTCCTCTTAACTTCTATTTTATTTGATGTTGCATTTAACTAATGTATCGTTGAGAGCTGAAAGTGCATTAAGTATCCCGTCTTAAATGAAGACTGCGTGTACGAGTTCAACCAAAAACCAAATATACTTAAGGGTCAGTAACAGTAACCATAGCAGCTTTAAATTGTATCTTTTTTTTCCCAAAAAAGTCTTAAACCTCATTCAAGGTTCTAATAATTGCTCTGTAGCGTGATAATGTGAATTTATGATCCTCAATAGGTCTCTGTCATGACAATGAATGAATGCCTACAAGATACAGATGATTCCCCATAGTATCGTGCTATGTGCTACCCTTGTCTGTACCGGAGTAGACACAAGTATAATTACTCTCGCAAAACTGGATTAAATTTGATATAATAACTAATGTTTCATTGATGCGATATCTTATCAGCATTTTTATAAACTTTAAAAGATTTAGTCGCATAAAACATGATGATAAGGGTGACCAAGTAAAATTCTTCAAAATATTGAAGCTACTTGTAATGAGATTTAGTAATGAGAATTTGAGATATTGACACTCAATAAAAAGTAAGAACACACAAATAGATTGACTGTACATTTAGTTTACTACTTGGAAGCTTCATAAATGTATTCAGTATGTACTTTTATCATAAATATAGTGGTTTGCAATATTTTTATATTTTTGCACTCGGAACGGGGCGTTATAGAATATTCCCTAGAGATGAAATGGTATTAAGACAAGCGTGGAAGCGACAGGTGAGCAAATCTCTGTTGGTTTGTCAGAATTCGGTCTTCCGTTGTAATAAATGTAGAACAAGAACAACTGTTACTCACTATTGAAAGGTCATATATGCCACTCATATATGACTCAAAATAAATATTTTTTTAAACAACGGATATTTTTTGCAAGTGAAAGGGGTGGTATATGAAGATATTCCAATAGCTTTCAAAATCTCGGCTGCTTAAAAAATACTGGAGTTTTTTTCTTAATAAAATGCGTAGGTTAACAACAACCCATGAGGACTTAAATATTGACATCAAAACCTAGGCAGGAATGCACTGTGGGGGTAAATGATAGTAAATGATGATGCCACGTAACTAGCTATCGTTAAATTAAAGCGTATCGATGATGTTTGATAACTGACGATGAGGTTTCGATAACTGATCGAAGAGCATGGTGCATGAACGAAATGATTTTGATTTGAAGAAGTCACGTACAGAGCGTGCGGTCACATAATGGTTAATTTAGGCGTATATGATTCACATGATTTGTAAATGGTCCCCATCTGACTTAGGTAACAATCTGGGTGGTAATCAAAAACAGTACAGTTACCTTCATGTCACTTTAATCACTCTTAATTTTAGATTTTCTAGTTACTGTTGTTCTAAACTATTTTCTTGATTATCTTCTTTCCTGTCTGTTAGCCAATATGCGTATAATACATTATTAAGTGATTTCCTTTTTGACACATCAAAGAACACCAATAAATATTAGAAAAAGTAATCCTCGTGGTAAAAAAGAAAAAGTGCAAAGGTTTTAGCCGGATTTTTCTAACCACATCTTTCATATAATTGGGAATCTAATTAAAAGGCATGCTAAATTTCCCGCTTTCTTAATTGCTTTCTTAGAATAACAATTTTGCAAAGTTTTTGTATTAAATCAGTTGTTAATACAATGAAGTATTATAACGACCATTTGGGGTACCTATTATTAACATTGACTTTGACACTGAACTATCCAAAAATAACACATATGATTATTTTTTAACTCAACGAAATTATCATCAAGAACTTGAATAAATGATTAAACTGCTTCTGTTCATGACTGTCTGACTGTATTAGCATCATACAACAAACACAACGCTTTGAACTTTGGGAAACAAACATCGACAATACTCTTTCCAGACAATTTTAAGCAATCGTTCAATGTTGGCTGTTTGTTTGGCCTAGAATAACACGAGGAAGGAAGGAGATACTCTAAGAGCGTAAAGGGAATTTAAAGTTGAATACATATCTAAATTCTTCCTTGATTTAGAGGTTTTATGTATCAAGATAAGAGGGTGGACGTCTGGAAGTAGAGTAATTCCTTTACTGTCATTGCCCTAGGCATTCATTGCAAATACTTTCCACCAAAGAACCATTCTGGATGACTGAAAATGAAAAAAAAAATCTTTGAAATGTTGCTAACATTGGGGTTAATGTTTGCTATAGCATGAGCCAAAATTTGTGCAATATTTAATGTTTTCTATTTCATCTGTGATTGGTCCTTTGAAGGTATTATACAGTGGTATTACAAATTATATAAAATTCGTTATAAGCAATATCATTGGTTTCAATCGATAAGAAAATCTACATTAATGTCGATTCGGTACCAGGCGTATCTTTTTGTAAAGGAATCAGGAATATATAATTTTGTACTGAACAAGCCAAGAATACGCACTCATTTGCCTTTCGACAAGAACTGCTATTATTACGTATCACGATTGTAGGAATCCTTTATGATTGAACATTTTAAACTTCGATTGTTGCTTTATGTAACAAATGATACATAAAGACAATGCGAGGTGAACACACATTAGCTGATTAGATTTATGGACGGGGTAAACCCAGGACGTTCTTCTACTTTAACTCTTAACGTTTTATAAACCAACAACCAGATGAGTGTGTATTTTTAGAAGAAGATTACACGTCAGTTCTTAATAACAAAATATGTGAAATTATTTTACGTTATTATCATTTCAAAAAGAATTTTAAAAAATATGTTATTGAAGTATAAACAAACACATAGCTCTAAATCAGAAGAAGTACTTGCGCTATTTTGTAGTTGTATTTTTTTCTTGATATACTAATATGAACTAAATTGTTGTGTTTAATCAGTTTGCGGGTTTTTATACATGTTCTTTAAAGTACCCGTTGTTTTATTAAGGGTAAATGGAGTCAATCCATGGTTGCCATGAGCTAAAAAATTTTTTAAACATATTTTGCAAGTTTAACATGATAGTAATAAAATGAGAATCATAAAATAGGAAAAAGTTGACCAGAAATGTGTTTTTTAGCCCAATTTACGAAAACATCGTCAGTTGTATCTTCAGTTAGTTTACCGTTTCTTGGCAACAACAACTATAAATTGATTGACAATCGCGAAATACTGAACCGTGAGTTCTGCATTGTATAGATGATATACAATATCGCCAAAAAAGCCACTACCCCGAGGGAGACACCTCCTAAACACATCATTGTAACAGAAATGTATTCAGCTATATTGACACCCCTTTTTAAACATTTTTAAAAAAATACACACGTAGCTGTGAGCCATCCCTGGAAAAAATCGAGTACATTTCTATCAATGTCTATAGTACCACATTCCTGAGCTGCACATTTGGAACACAATTATTCTAGCCCAGTGTTTGTACATTTCAAGTACAAACTTTTGTACAAGAAATGTACTAAAACTGTACTAGAATGATGATCCAAATGTGCAGCTCAGGAATGTTATACTACAGTTTTTTACCAGGGATTTTAATTAATATTAATTACTCACTAAATAACCTGCCCCCCCCCCCAAAAAAAAAGGGTCCTCATTTTGCACTAGATCTGAATAATAAAAAGAAACTGCGCTCTTCTTATTTTGAAAGGTTCTCACCGTGAGACTCTCCGGTTGCGTAGCTAGGGCTAGGGATGAGAATTTGGCGGTTTACCCATATAATATTTTTACCCATACTCTACAAAGAGTGAAGCTGATCATAGGTCATGAATTGGTCATGCACATATGTGGGAGATATATGTAACATAAAAACTCATTCTTCGTAGTTTAATGTAATTTTATTCAAGAAGTTTACTACCTACTGCAACAAATTTGGTATGGTTATCTTGGCAATTTAAATGTTCATGACAAGTTGCGTACATAGTGAAAACGTTGATGAATAACAGTAATGACATGTTGTAAATGCATAATACCGTAATTGCACGGATTAACAGTAACAAATAAACCAAAGTCTATTGGACTAGGTTAATTATTAAGATAATGCATGTTTGATCACCCTGTATGCCATAAATGCAGCGAAATGGCCATAATAAGAAGAAATTGAATGTCACTTGTCTCAAGAATTGTCAAATATCGCTAAGACATATAAAGAACTCACCAAATAGCCAATGGAGGCATACAATCCTTTTGAAATGTATATGATTTTAACCACCCTGTATATTTCACTGTATGGATATTAAGTGAAAAGTTATATTTTCTTATTGAGAGCCCTATGTTTTGTCAATATAAATCCATACCTGTTTTAATACAGTATATGTTGATGGCTGTGTAGAATAAAAGAGGTCTATTAAGAGAGTAAACTTAACAGACATTTTTTAACCGTCTGTATAATTTTCACACACCCTGTATAATGTCAGTATCATTGTATATTTGGTATCCCTGTAGTATGAGCTTTTAAAAAATGTATATTTTTATGGTGTTAAAATGTCCACATTTAATCCTGTGATGACAAATATTCAGATTGGTGATGTTTTTCTCATTTAATGGAATGTTACACTTTTTCTGACCAATTTATGACTTATGATCAGCTGTGTTAATGCACTATGAAATAATAATTCTGAAATGTGCTTTTCTTTTGTGTTTTTTTTTCTGGTCACGTATTTGTGCTTCAAGTTCTAACAACCTTGTTTTTTTTTTTAAATTTATTTAATTGTTTTCCTTTCAGTCGGAAAGTGATGGGAAAAATGTGTGAAAAGAATTCCCTTCTACCACTTAGTGGATGATGCCCAGAAAATATCCCCAAACCCGGCACATTCTCTGATCTTTACATTACTTGTTATTTGTGTGATCATTTGCTATGCACTCATAAAACTCTGATGTGGATGTATAGTGTCTGCCGGGCGTACCAGCTCAGCCATAGCTCAGCGAACCCCTCTTTCTAAAATGTAACCATATACAAATGTGACAGTACAGGCGCTTGCTTTTAAAATGATCATGCAAACGTGGTTACAAGGACACAATTAATTACCGTTCCAGTGACCCGGCAAATTCAGAGTTAAAAGCACCTTGCATTTATCGACGTTTGGGCGCAAATCTGCTAAGAATTAAAAGGTATTTCAATCTTAGTGTCCTATCAATCAGTAATAAAATCAGTAATTTTAGTGCCGCACTATTTGCTATTGGAGCTGATTGGTCTGATAATTACTCAAATGTTCACTGGCAAAACTGAGAGCCCATGGGCTTACACAGTGGAAGTAACAACGGAATACTGCATGTCTCAAACCGATAAATTTAGGATTTATTACTGATATTTACAGCTGATGTAAGTAGAATATGATATAAAACATTTTTCGTTATTTCAGTTTTGATTTTAGTTATGTTTTGAACATGAATGTCGTGAACAAAAGATGAATCCGAGCAATTTTATACTTTGAAGCGTCAAAACGCATTGTTCTATTTTCACTTCAAAATCTCGAACTTTGTCGGGAAAATGGCTCTTTTTGACAATAAATTAATCTTTGAATGATATGTAAAATGTATTCACGGTTAGCGAAGGAGGTGAGAACTCTTTTTTTGATTCTATAACCAATGTTGGTAAAATTTAGGTGAAGTTTGAAGCTTTTTAAAGCAACGGAAATTTTGAATGTAAAGAAACATGCTTCATAGCTCCGACATTCATTGTTCTCACGAACATTTATTAGCATTGCACATTTCGAAAGTCGTGCGTACTTCCGTTGCTACTCTCTCTAGTTCCAACCTACCAACATTTCAACGAAATCGAGTCGTGCGAAGTGATTAAAACGTTGCAATTATGACAAAATAGCGTTAACGTTTTTCGAAGTAAACTGTCGACGCCATTTTGAAAATGATCGGGGACATGAAATCACTAGTAAAGATTTTAATATAAACTTCAGACTCTATTCCTTATGTACACCAAAAATTGTGATGATCGGACATTTTTAAGTTGGCGAAAACTTACAGTAAACATGACGTTCCGCTCTATTGCTCGTCAAAAAGAACAGTAGCCGTAACACCTAAAGATCCACGACGCTCATATGCAGTAGGAAAACAGTAAGAAAATTTACAAGTGATTTAATGCTTACTATGCCAAAAACACAAAAAATAAACCTTTGTCACAATATTAATCACTGGAAACATACCTGTTGAGTCTCCGAATCGCAACCAAAATATTACATAACATTTACAAGAGCACAAATTACATAAGGCGGATTCCAAGAGTAACGTTTTTGACCAAAAAAGGAAAAAAATCACTTTTTAATGGCTTCAGCACCTAGCATAGACATTCTATCCACGAGTTTGTTGTTGATAATAGTGCCCACTGGTGGGACCAATATATGTAGGTGTTTGAAAATAAAATTAATTGCCAAAATCCTGAATAAAGTCCATGTAACGTTCGATAACGTTTGTGACATCGCACGGATATGGTTTTTTGCCCTAAATTTCTTAAAAGTAAAACTTCTTTAACATGTTAGCGAATTTTGAATTGCGCTTTTTACAAATGATGGATGACATATTTGCAAATAATGTCAAGAAGTTGTAGGAAATTCTATCGCCAGGATTTCTTTTAATGCATCGTTTTGTTTGGTAACGTTTGATAACGTTTGTGACAATTTGGTGTAACTATTTGGTAACGTTTGTGACAATGTTGGGAATATTTAAGCATTTTACTATTGTGGAACCTTTTAATACTTTGAGGCCCATTTTTCTGGTTAAAAGTTACTAAATTTAGCCATTGCTGTCTATTAAGTGCATGATTAAGCTATCAATACCTTACGAGGATTTTTCTTGTTTATATTGCATGCGGCAAATCGCATTTATTACCCTCAAAGGCAATGCCCAATCAGACATGATTCAGGTTCAGCTTATTGGTGGTCAAAAAACAATTCTTCTTTTGTCTTTGACCTTTATTAAGTCATTAATCACGTAATTGGAAATAAAAGTACAAAACGTATTCTACACTAAATCAGACTTTCACTATTCATATATTCTTAAGTATATCTTACGTTTTCTAAGCCAAACCTTTGTGCTTTAGGAAGGTATCAGATTTAAGAACCCAAATATTAACTTCGCAACAAATAAATCCTTCAATATATTGGAATTTTGTTTTTCTATCAAAACCGATTTCCTGTTGGTAAATAGTTCCCTGAACGAGCCATTCCGTGTATACAGTACGTAATGTAAATTTATTTGCATATAAGGACAAACTATACATACTAATGACACGTTACAAATGGATATTTGTGATGACTCACCCCGAAAGGGGGGACTTTGCGAGAGAATACTTTTCAATAAACAGGTGAAAATAGGCAACAAAAAATACAGGAAATAATAAGAATTTCTAGCAGATTTTCTGTTGTAAAATTTGATCGCCTTGATCAATTTTAACAAGCAAGGTGTCATTTTAAAGCTTAGAAAATGCTGCAACAGATAATGAAAAATTAAAATTGATATCATCTGCAAAGTCCCCCCAGCCATCACATTTATGATTTCAAAGAACACGGATGATGGTTTGTGGTGATAATTTATTGTTAAGAACTACAATTTGATATCAACTCTAATTTTAAGTTCAGCACTCTTAATGAAAATACCGAAATGCGCGTAGGTATCTGGATTATATATTCACATAAAATAATCGCATGATTTTAATGTCTTTAGCTTTGGCGTCATCAAGTGTCTTTCATATTCATGATTATTCTTTTTGTTAATGTTTTGTTAAATACAATCAAAAATAAACATAGACCAAGAATTGAAACTGAAAGTAGCAGTCAATCACAGGGTGATTTGTATTATAATATATTTCAGATGATATTTGATCAGAAAGAAGATACTACTCCTGTCCACTTGTAGAGAACATAATGATTTCAAATCAAATCAAATTTTATTTCAATATTTCAATATCAAGAACACAAACATTCGATAAAAACACAACAAAAGGTAAAACAAAAATGATATTGAGGACATCATCAAAAGGCCAAAACGACCTGGAGTGATGATACCCTGAAAACAAAATAAGTTACTAAAGTAGCCTAACTTACAGCAACAAAAAAACATACACAAATACATAAACAAGACAAATGCTCCGATTTAATTAAGTAATGAAATATGTTGATAATTACCATGTAATTTAGTTTCAATTGTAACTTGACAATAGATGTTTTTTAAGATTGTTTCTGAATTCTTTTGTATTTTTGCATCTTTTTATGCCACTATTCAAAGAGTTCCAAAAGGTTGGTCCACAATTCCGAACAGCACGATCAGAGAATACTTTCTTAGTTTTATTAATAATAATCCTTTTTAAAGCATTTCGTGTATTATATTTTTGAATCTGAACATGTGTGGTAAAATAAATTGAGAAAATGTTTGGAAGTTGATTCGTATGATGTTTGTACATAAAACTTCCAAGGTTAAGCTTAAACATGTCATATATATTCAGAACATTATATTTTTTGAATAAGGGCCCCGTATGGCTTCTATAATGACTGTTGGATATTGTTCTAATAGCCAAGTCTTAATATTTTGTCCAAGTATGTCTCATATGTGTTTCCCCATATAAGAACTCCATAATTTATAAATGGCAAAATTAATGTACAATATAAGGAATACATTATATTTTCAGGTAAATAATACATAAGTTTAGTGAGCATACCAGTATTTCTTGAAATGGTTTTCGATATTGCATCTATATGATTTTTCCATGTTAAATTCTCATCAATAATCACACCCAAAAATTGTGTTGATTTAACTTTGTGTAATGAGACACCATCAAGGTGAATATTGATATTATTGTTATCCATATGATTGAAACCGTCAGTTTGAATATCGGTTGAACATTTTGATTTACGTCAATATATTTTGCAGTACTATATTGAGTACCGAGTACCATGTAATTGGTCTTACTCGCATTTACAGAAAGTTTATTGGCCTTAAACCAATTACAGATATCTTGAAGTTCGTTATTGATGATATCATTTTGAGATGCAATATCTGGATGTGAAAATAAAAGAGTTGTATCGTCAGCAAATAGAATACATCAAATAAAGAGGTTGCATTCACAATATCATTAATATACAAGATAAATAATAGCGGGCCTAATATAGATCCCTGTGGTACGCAACATTTGATAGTTTTATGATCAGAATCATGCATTTGATAACGAACAAATTGTTTTCGATCAGTGAGATAGCTATTAAGCCATTCTAGAGCAATTCCCGTGAATCCATAATGATCTAGTTTATATAACAAAATATCGTGATTTATGGTATCAAAAGCCTTTAGAGATCTAAAAATATACCCACTGTGGTTTCATTTCTTTCAACTGCTTTGATAATTTTATCCACAAGTTCTGCAATAGCCATAAACGTCGAATGGTTTGATCGAAATCCAAATTGTTTGTTATTTAATATTTCATTCTTGTCAATGAAATTCATATATCTATTAAAAACAAGTCGTTCTAATATTTTTGATAAACATGGTAGGACAGATACAGGACGATAGTTTGAAAACACTTCAGCGTCATCCTTTTTATATATTGGTATTACCTTTGCTATTTTGAGTTCATTTGGTACAACACCTGTCGATAGTGATTGGTTAAATATTCCTTTTCGAGGTTCTGATATTTCATGTATAACCTTTTTGATAATAAAATTTCCAACTCCATCGTTACCAGGACTTTTGTTTGGATCAAAAGTTTTGACTATTTTAATTATTTCTTCAGCAACTATCGGTTTCATGAATAAACATTTTTGAGATGGATCTTTTAGATATTCAAAGTAGTCTTTCCCTGCGTGGTTTATGTCCAAAGCAAGTTTAGGTCCAATGTTAATAAAGAAGTTGTTGAAACATGATGATATGATATACTCTCTGGATCAGAAACACTGTTACCATTGTTATTTTTAAAAGTAGTTTGTTGTTTTTTAGTATTTCCTTTGCCAATTACAGCGTTTATTGTTTTCCAAGTTTGTTTTATATTGTTTTCACTCTTTCAAACTTCTTATAATAGTACTCTCGCTTGCATTTACGAATTAGATTGTTCAATTTATTTCTAAATGTTTTGAATTTGATTTTACTATCTTCAGACGGACACTGACGGTACTGTTTATATAGTTTATTTTTTGTATTTATACTTTTAAGTATTCCTTTACTTATCCAAGGTGATATTGGAATCGTCCTTCAGTTTGTTGAAATCTTCTTAAGCGGTATATGTTCATTATAGAGGTCGTTGAACTTTTTTTTTTATAAAGTTACCATAATATATCTCTACATTTTCTCTATTCAGTACATTATTCCAATCAACAGAGGAAAGGCTTCTTTTAAATCTAGCTATGTTAACTTCGGTATGATTTCGTTCATATGTATATCTTTTCCCTAGATTTGTTTTTTGTTTGGAACTATTTAATTTCTGAAAAAGTACAGTAGGAAAATGATCTGTTATATCTGTCACCAGAATATTGGTTTTTATTAGGTCATCACTGGAATTTGTTAATATATTGTCAATGATTGTTGCTGAATTTTCAGTAATACGGGTTGGTTTTGTAATTGAAGGAATTACATGATGCGAATAAATTAGGTCTAGAAAGTCACTTATAGATCTGTTTGTCTCTTCTTTGAGTAGGTCAATGTTATAGTTACCGAGAATGTAACATTTTTTGTTTTCCATACTAAGAATTTGGAGAATATGATCCATATCCGTATTGAAACTATCAATTGATTCATGGGATCTATTAATAACACCAACCAAGACATTGCGATTTTTTCCATTATCTACTTCTTTGAAACATGATTCAAGATTTGAATTGGCTCTGCATAAATCTGTTCTTAGCTTATATTTGATGTCATTCCTAATATATAAACAAACACCGCCCGAGTTTTTTCCTGTTCTATTGACATATTCTAAGCTATAGTTTGGCATGTTTAGCTAATCATATGGCTTTCCTTTTAATTGGGTTTCTGTTAATCCTATGACTGCAAAATTATGTTTTAAACCCCTGAGGCAGGAATTTTATCCATCAACATTTTTGTCTAAGCTACGGATATTCAGGTTAAAAAGATTAAAGTCTGAATTGCTATTTGAAACATTTTGACAGAGCTGTGAAGTATTTACATAAGTACAATTAACACAGGAACTTTTTAATGTATCTTCGTCATTTGATTTTGACATATTCTCGTAACGGATAGGATTGAACATCATTTTATCGTATTTTTCAAAATCCATATCAGGTACATTTACATTTGCATTCAAGCTATCAATTTCATTTCTGTAACTATTGTCAGACGACTTTGGTGCAACACAATTTTGGCATAACCATTCATTTGGAATCAGATTTTTTATCTCACGTGGTTTCAATTTGGTATATTTTTTGTGGACATACAATTTACATATATTACAAGAAATTAATTTATGGTAATTTTTGATAACTTTGGAGCAACAAACACAAGTATCTTTAGACAGTGACATAGAAATGTTCTACATATAAAACAAAATACTTAAATAAAATTAACTAAATACTTAAAACTTAAAAAAAGGAGCATGTACTTGAAGAAATTATAGCAACACAGTTAATGTTCAAGTCAAACTCACACAGGTTAAAACCATCCGGGTCCCCAAGAAATATTAGTGTGAGAAGGCAGCAAACATATTTATATATATGCAGGTAGGTTAAATTCCTTGGAGTTGAAACAATATATCAGTATTCATTTTATCTATTGAATGTGTTCATTCTTCTTTATTATTTTCTTTGGGCGTAATTTGAAGAAAAACAAAGTTTACAAGTTTATAAAAACTATTTTGCAGCTACCATTTTTAATATTCAGTTAAACAGTTATTTGTTTCTTTTTCTTTTATTTTGAGCGTAATTGGAGAACAATAATTACAAAAGTAAATACATATATTTTGCCCCTGCCATTTTCAATATGTCTTGTTTTGAAAAGTGTTTTTTTTTTCAGCAATATTAAGCGTTGTTGCATAATATGCATTTGATACAAAGTTTTACAGTTTGTTTCTTTTTGTCATACATTTATAAATACACACATACATATTTTTCAGCTGCCATTTTCAATATTTCTTGTCTTGAAATTTATATTTTAGGGTTGCATTATATCCATTTGATACAAAGTTTTGCAGTTTGTTTCAAATTTTGCACAATGTTGGGTAAAATTTGACACAATGTTGGGTAATGGTGCACGTTTTACCCAACACTGTGTCAAATTTTACCCAACATTGTGCAAAACTTAACCCAACCTGTTAGCCATGTTCCCTTTTAACACAACTTTTTTAACAGTGTACATACACACATAACTGAATTCTGTATTATTACTTGGCAATGCATAAATACAAAAAGTTGTCACTACAGAATTATTGAGCTTCCATCTGTATTATCCATTGTTAATCTCTTTATTTATACCAGCTGGTATCTGGTTTGTTCCTTTCCTTGTATTCTAAGACCACTTTTGTCTTTCTTACATTGATCCTGGCCATAAGTTGTTTAATATCTGCGTAGGTGGTATGCAATCTTCTAAAATTCGAATTTTGCTTCCACGCTTCATGTTGTTGTTATTCAGGAAGAAATTACGATCAGATTTGTAAGCGAATCTGACTATAATTGGACGAGGAGGCATTTTACCATCCTTACCAGGCTTTGCATGTTGTGATTGCGGTAACCTATGAGCGTCAGTCATTATAGTGCCTATATCCAATTGCTCTTCCGACACTGAAATATTGTGGTGCCCCACATCCAATAGAACTGATTTTGTGTCTTCGTCCTTTTCCTCCTCTACACCATACACTAAGAGGTTATTCCTCCGGTCATGAATTTCAAGTAAAAGTAGCTTTTCTTCAAGCCGACTTACATTGTTTGCTATTGTAGTTTTCATTTCAGGAATGGTTTTATTTTCCAGGTCATCCAGCCTTTGTGCATGACTACTTGTAGCTTTTTCTACATCAGTAACAGTTGATTTCATTTCCTTGAGATCCTCTCGTATCTCCTTGATCTCTCGTTGGTTTTGATCAAGCTTTGTCATATTCTGTTTCATTTCAAGAATAAACATCTTAAGATCATGATTACTCACATTAATGCTTTCATCCACCACATTAACATTTTCATCCGCCACAGAGTTTTCATCCGCCATTATTACTGTGTAAGCCTATGCAATTTACTTACACATTGAATTATACAGTGACGATGTTAACGAACAGTGTCAATCAGTCGATCGATTTACTTTGTGTTATCGATCCAACCACATGTAATACTACCAGTACAGTATCGGGATGGAGTTTTACACTTCAAAATCAAGTTTTTTCGTAGGAAATCAGAAAAAATATCTCATCCTGATTCTCTCGCTCTTCCTCAAGTATTCAAGTCAATCCACATCCCAAATTCGCTGCATTATTATAATAAGAATCCAAGTAAAATTATTTTTTTCTGCGAGACCCGAAGTGATCGTGTGTTGCGTCTATAGCTCCATCAGTACTCCATTTTTGACGTTTTAATAAATTATTGTTACAAAGTGTCACTCAAATATCATATTACTGAACAAAATTAACGTAACCGTTTTTCGAGATGAATCAATTAAATTAATCCGTTGTACTATGATCATATCAACAAAGAAAATTAAGTAAGTGGGTCACAAATAAATATTTAGCACCGTAATATTGTGTTTTAAGTTGTTTTATTTTCAAAAACAGAAGTAGTAAATACATGTATATCAAATAGAAATAGAATCATAGAAATAAATCTAATGACATTTAATTTTCAGTAATGAGCTAGACTCACTTTTGCAGTAGAAATCGTTTGCATTATTTCCCCTCTCTGAACAGAACATAATAATTTGTTGTTTAAAAGTTGCTATATTTTTGTTTTAGTTTTGACGATAATTTCAAACTTGCATATAATCCATACTTACTTACATATTTAAGAGGACGGTCATTTTCACGAGCGAGACGGGGGAATACCATGTTTACTGCATACTTTTGCCCACATGTTAGAATATCACAAATGTTGGCGTACATGGAGAAAAAATACTCTAGATTTATATACATAAATCTTGATAAGTGGTTTTACTTCTATAAAGACTCCAAGATCTCCCTGTTTGGATTCTGTCTGTATTGCCTATTTTCAATATCTACATTCCTTCGTATACATCTAATATGTGCATTCGTAGAATTTAAGTGTAAATTGAGCAATCTAAGAAGGCAAAGATTGCTATTTTTATGCAAACAAAAGAAAAATACGACACTGAATTGTATATGTTTTATATTTAACTTCACAATATCAAGTTGGCCGAGTGGAAAATCATGTATCACAGAAAATTCAAACTGAGTCATTTGACCCATTTGAGACATAGTGAGTCAGTACACGGACAAAATTACTCAAAAACTGTGACAAAAATGAGTCATTTTGTCCGTGTACTGACACAGAGTGACTCAAGTGAATCAAATGACTCAGTTTGAATTTTCTGTGATACATGAATTTCCACTCGACCAACTTGATATTGTGAAGTTAAATATAAAACATATACAATTCAGTGTCGTATTTTTCTTTTGTTTGCATAAAAATAGCTATATATACATACACACATAACTGAATACTGTATTATTATTTGGCAATGCATAAATACAAAAAGTTGTCACTTCAGAATTATTGAGCTTCCATCTGTATTATCTATTGTTAATCTCTATATTTATACCAGCTGGCATCTGGTTTGTTCCTTTCCTTGTATTCTAAGACCACTTTTGTCTTTCTTACATTGATCCTGGTCATAAGTTGTTTATCTCTGCGTAGGTGGTATGCAATCTTCTAAAATCTAATTTTGCTTCCACGCTTCATGTTTTTGTTGTTCAGGAAGAAATTTCGATCAGATTTGTATGCGAATCTGACTATAATTGGACGAGTAGGCATTTTGCCATCCTTACCATGTACCAGGCTTTGCATGTTGTGATTGCGGTAACCTATGAGCGTCAGTCATGTTTTATATGTTTTATATTTAACTTCACAATATCAAGTTGGTCGAGTGGAAATTCATGTATCACAGAAAATTCAAACTGAGTCATTTGATTCACTTGAGTCACTCTGTGTCAGTACACGGACAAAATGACTCATTTTTGTCACAGTTTTTGAGTAATTTTGTCCGTGTACTGACTCACTTTGTCTCAAATGGGTCAAATGACTCACTTTTGTTCAGTGATACTTAGTAATGTATGGCCACATTCTATACACTGTTCTATTTTATATTTGACTGATCCAGGTTGTTTCCGTATAAAATTTCAAAAAATAATAGAAGGATATCATACCGCGTCCTATCATATCAGATAACATTTTGATTGGACATCAGATACACTGTTGTCCTCATGTGAACTTTGAAAGTGTGTGTTAGATGTTAACTAACAATACGTACTTAAACCTTTTAATATCTTATTTCTTGTTAAACAACAGTGAGGTCTCAAAACACCGGTATTATTGAATTTACTGAGATTTTCATCTAAAAAGTATTAGTTAATTTAAAGAATTGAAATCCATTCTCTTTATTAAGATACATTTGATAGTGGGCAAAATAAAATGGAGGCAAATAAAATCAACTTTAATTATTTGCACAGAAAAATCAGATATAGATTTAGTTTTATCGTATCAATGTACCTCCTATTATAGCCAGATTTTTATATCATGATATCACGAGAAACTAGGTTACCCAAAGGGCCTTTCAGAGGGAAAATTTAATTTTACACGATAGGTCATAAATTTCAGTTTTGTCATAATGCTACAGGTTTTACAATTCACTTACTTGACATTTAATAAAACCTCTAAATCATAATAACTCTTATAATGCAATTATTAATTATCGTGTTTTTTTAGATTTTCCATATGAAATAAATCGTTTAGTTGTATATATAATTGTAAATCTACTCACATTTTTACTTGTCTGAAGTTGTTTCATACATGTATCATTTGTAAGCACTAAGGATAGATATATTTCTTAATGGATATCTATCAGAAAAGATCCTATCTGTAAGACCATCCTGAGAATATTGTCAGCATTTTTCACTTAAAAAGTAAATATCCTCTTTACTTTAAGACTATTTTCTAGATCCAATTTGGCCATGGATGTCTATATCATCGATGATTAAGCTATCTATGCCTTACGAGGAGTATTTCTTGCTCAATGTACATACAAACATATATGTGACCCGTCATATCAAAAGGTACCTTAAGGTCGGCAAAATCAAAATGGATTTTTTTGGTCTCATCTGAAAGCCGAGATTTTAAGCTTTAAAATGACACCTTACTTTTGGTTATTGGATGTTCGGTTGCAAAGTTACATCTAAATTCGCAAAAGGCATTGGGCTCATTCGGAAAACTATAGTTCTGAGAAAATGGAGTTTGAAGTTTTTGTACCAAGTAAAACTTTAATGGGGAAAGGATTTTTATATCGATTTTTAAAACATTTGTCACATGTTTTAGATGTTGAAACCTGACTAATATGATAGAATACACTTCAAAGGTAACATTTCTGATGAAATTAGAAATTCGACCATGGACGTGATTTTTGATAATGCTCAGCTTCAATGGCCCATATCTCGTAATTTACTATGCCGGTTTTAAGGTACCTCTAGATATGACGGGACACATATACTATTATTGTTGGATTTAATTCGTGAATGCGTACTCAGAGCCTTGTGCGTACACGCGAACTAAACAACCTTGGAAATATACGCTCGCGTCAGGGACCACTGCGTATTTGCTATACACACGCGTTCACGAATTTAATCCAACAACTATAGTACTAATATCCATTCATCTTATGAAAGGTTTAGGCTCAGATCATAATTGAGTCCACCAATCATATTATATCCAACATTTTATATGAACAAAGGAAAATGATCACTATTCTTTCCAAGATATATCCTTTTCGTCTTATGTGGTAATATTTTTTTCTCTCAGTCTATGACAAAAATAAAAAGTACAGGTGCCTTAAAATGAATTCTTCGATACATGAATTGTAATACCTGATGATGATAAACTGATTTTTTATTTGATAATACATCACAAACTTTTGCCGTTCTTAAGGCTACAGTCCCTAAAAACGTCTCGCTCGGCTGAATGTCATGTTTCCTGCAAGTTTTTACCTACTTACACCTATCAGAATATCACAATTTTTGGCGTACATATTGAATAGAGTCTCTAATTTATATATGGAACTTAACTTGTGATTTCACGTCCATTATCATGGTCAAAATGACGCCTTAAGACTACTTTGAAAAAGTTGACCCCTTTTCGCAGAAACCTCATAATTTCATGATGTTCGAACAATTCGACTGGTTTCAAATTTGACAGATTGTAGGCTTGATACTTCTTATTGAATTACAAACAATATTTTATAAATATGCTGAGTTGATTTTGAATGATAAT
>JXSR01S052291.1:62986-73654 GCA_000969725.1 Ophiothrix spiculata
AATACGCGTATTAACCTATTTTTATATTAAATTGGGCTATTTGGCAAGTAAAAATTATATCATTTAAAATTTATTAATACAGTATATAAAACAAATATATACTGACATTTTCAGATCTCTGCAAAAAAACTATGGTCCTTCAGTTACTAAAATTTACCTATTTAATAGCAATATTTTAGTCACTCTAAGTCCATAGTTTTAACCAGAGATCTTCAAGTCAGTATATATTTGTATTTTACCTGGGGATTCCTGCAGAATTAGGCATAATCGGTGCGCTGTCATAACAAAAGACAGCATCTACTAACCCTATATCAAACAATTTTGCCCTTGTACATTTTTTTAACTTTGGAATGGCTTTAAGTGCAATAGGACTGTGGTTGATACTTGAACCTAATGGCCCGTATTCACAAAAGTTATTCCAGGAATAACTTTTAGAGATAGTTCAGAGCCATAAGCTAAGTTGGATCTTATACAGCTTGAGATAACTAGTCTGTTGATTAGCTTTATTCTTCATTTGTGATTACAATATGGCATCACCAATGGAAGAAATAAAAAATTATTCCTGGAATAAAGTTATTCCTCTTTTGTGAATACGGGCCATTGTGTTTTATCTTTTCCAGAAGTAATGCCTTACCTGTCTGCGGCTATGACAAGTAGAGTATTCACCGAGACGAAGAGAGATACAAACTTGATGGTGCCAACCACAGGACACATGATATCTCCAAATACCCAGTCTTGATAAAGGTAATAATAAAGGCTGAACGGGGCACATAGTAAAGCGACCAAAGCATCAGACACGGCCAGGTTTGCAATCAATAGATTAGTCACAGTTCTCAATCTCGTTTGCGTAAATATGATGAAGCATAAAAGTCCATTGCCTAGTCCACATATTAAGATTATCAAAGAAAATACAATGCCAAGAAATATCTGAGTGCCAGGAGTTAGCGGCAATAACTCACATGGCATTGAAGAATCCCAGTTTGATATTGACCACCAGGTATAGTTGTCATAATCAAATGGTAAAAACGAATAACTCGATGAAGCATTAACAGTTTCTTGTACTAATACCATCTCTGTCATGTTAGCAATCCAGTTACTTTTCATCTTAAATATTCTCCGGACTTCTTTTGCAACTTGAATATATGAAGTAGATGCAACTTATAAGTCAACATTTGCCTAATACCATATTGTGAAAAATGTTGATTGATATTTTCACATCAGACTGGTTATCCAGTACAAAGTCAGAAACATATATCTCCAAGACAACACGGTGGTTTGATATTGTTGTTCTTACAAACAGACAATTCTGTGTATTGGATCGTTCTGCTTTGTAAGTCGATTTGTCAACTTGTCATGTTATCAATGCGATGCATGCATAGAGTGATGGTTACATACAATCAAATGCCAACGGCTTTATAGTCTAAGAGGGCGAAAACGCAAAGAAGAATCGTGTTTCACTTGGTAGTGATTAAACAAAATTTGATGGTTTTTTTTCCAGACTGCTTTTGGTAGATTGCTCTTGGTCAACAATTTCCACGGAGATTTGTGGAGTATCAATAAACAGGCAGGTATCCAACATATATATATGAAACAGATGACGACTTGTTTAGATAAACGCCCTCAGTTGTCATAAATAATCTGAAATATCATCCATCGAATTATAAAAAACAGTACATAAATTAAAATCAAGGCAAACAACGACAGAAAAGGAGGAAGAGATAATGATGATGGAGAAAATGAAGAAAAGAAAAAAGGAGGAGTAGGAAATAAAGAAGGAGGAGGAGGAGGAGGAGGAGGAGGAGACAATAACGGTGATGATATAAAAGATGATGTCGATGAACAAAGACATAGAAGAGGAATAATGATGATGATGATGATGATGATGATGATGATGATGATGATGAAAAGCATTAGTGGGAGCAGGGTAAGAAGGAGTAGGGGGAGCAGAGTAGAAGAAGGGGATGAGCATCATGAGGGGAGGATGGGGAAGAAGATAAAGGTAATTAAAATTGCTAATAGCCGGACACGTGTTACAATAATGTAAAAATAATTCGCGTTGTGTTTTTTGTGCGGTGGAAATCAATCAAGGCTTTAGCTTCAAATACCCGGACACTACCCGGATGTCTGCTAGTCCCTCTTATTTTTAGAAGCTCACGTGCAGTTTTCATTATGTATCTTTTTAGCGAAGCTTTAAAATATATTTTATGACTTACATTATTCGGAGTATACAAATTAAGAATCTTCAAGGAGGTCATTGATTATATCAATTAACTAAAATAGATTCATTAAAGCTCATTATTTTCTTGGATATGACGAAGAGGTCATTTACGAGGTAGCTTAACATATGAAAACCTACCTTTTATAGAGGATTCATATTAATTTAGTCAATAGAACTGAAGCTACGTAAGTCATTATACTTTATTTCTTTAAATTATTTATAGTTTTGTGCCCAAATCATTCAACTACTACAAAGTGTATCAGAAAGAGCTTGATTCGTGTAATTTTGCTTTTCAGAAAATGAGCTAATATTTTCATTTTAGGTTAATGGGTTTTTAATTATAATCGAATTCAGCATGTAAAAACCCGTTTTATTTAATATTAATGATACAACTACTGTCCCTCTCTAATTTCGTGACAGGGAATGTCATGTTCACTGCAAGGCCCTTACTCGTGACACACTGTCCCAATGCTTGGCATACATTAAGAATAATGGATGTAAATTTAATTTAACTTACACAAAACTCTTTTAAAATGACGATAAGAATGTCCTAAAATGGTTGTTATTTTAACGACTTTTGGTCAAAATATTCAAAATTCTGTGTAGTTTGAATCATCCGATTTGATGATTTGATGATTCGTTGAAAGCGCTTGACCGTAAAATTTAATGTACAACGTTGTTTTTGCAATTGAGTATTTTATGTTATTGCCAACATTGGAAGTCTGAATTTTTTCTCCATTTATTTTTCCACTGCTCGCCTGCCCCACCCTATTTGTCTTGTCATTGTCCCTCTGTTTGTAGCTTGTCTCCCCCTGCCTGTGGTCAGTATAGGCCACAGATGTTCTTGGGATTGTTTGTTATATTTCTTTGTGATTCAAATAGAGATTATTTAATAAAGTGCAATTCCTAAATAAGTATTTGTATTATTAAGTGGAACAAAATTGGAGGATCTGAAATGCGTAAACGTACGCGATTATATAAAAACGGCGTCAACTTATTGAAGAAAACTGTTCAAAATTAATAATTACTCTATCCATTATGTAAATTGTGATAGTTTGCCATGTGTGAGTATGCAAAATCCCGTAGTGAACATGGCATGCCAACATTTCCTTGTTATAAAAGAACCATAGTCTCAGACTCTTCGCCATAGTCAACACAAAATATATATAGACAGAGAGAGTCGGAAAAATTGTTTTATCAAGTATCTTGCTACTAGAATATTTAGGTTGTCCCAGGAAACCTGTTTTATAAATATACTATACTTCATTATTCAAATACTTATTTTTATAACAAGTTTGCTTTGAAAAACCTTTTCAGACTTTTAATAACAAAACTTCAATTTCAAGTCATAGAAATATACTTCAGTTAATTCATAAATTCTCCAGGTAATTGATAAATATCTTCTAAGCATGTAAGTGAAAATATGCTTTGTAGAGATATCTTAAGAAAATGTCAACGACTCTTTACAAACTGCGTATGAGCGTAATGTAAATTGAGGCTTCTTTCTGTAAATTTGTGCAGCGAATTTTAAATTAGTATAATGTTTCTTCAACTTGGGAACTCACAATCTTATCGAGTAGTCGTTTTCGTTTTTGTTAGTTTGTATAATATGTTGTTGTTTGATTTGTGTTTAGTCATATAACGTACGTTTTGGTAATATATAGAAAGGTTTTATTGACAAAAAGTAAAGCACTAGATATAGTTCGTAATTTTTACCATATTTAAAATCCAGACAGTTGAATGCAGATTGACCTCGAGTTCCCAGACGATATTATCGATCGAAATAATGCGCTAAAACTACAATTAGAATGATAAAAAATCAAGACAGTGATAAAAATTCGAAATAAATATGTTTCTAATTGGAGACAAATTAAGCAGTCAGCAAATATTTTTTGAACATAATAAAATCCACAGTACTTGTCAAGGACAGATTTCAGATTATATAGAAAAGACCAAGGTAATTATGGTATTGTTTGAAAACAACAATTATCAAACTCTACAGATGAGTAATCATTTCAAAATGTGCCGTGATGCGAAAAATATTTCACCATCATGAACATTTTGATAAATGGTCAAACAATTTCACACCATGAGAAAAAATTAAAATCAAAATTTTCATTCCGAGTGAAAATTTAACATAGTTGTAACACTATGATAAAAATTCTGGATGAAAGTGAATACAAAAATTACGAAGTATATTTATCGCTTAACTATAAATATACTTGATCTCAAGAATCGCATTAGTGAAAAATATTCGTAGTCTCAAATATAAAACAACTCATGAAGCATTTGTATAATTTAATTCAAAATGATTGAAACTGTTGTCAATACCAAAATGAGCAGATTTATGTAAATGCAGAAATGTCCAGTGAAAATAGCCCTTGTATCCAAAGTATTCAAAGAGTTTAGGAAAGAATTGAATAGACTAGAATAAGAATATCCCAACTCCATGTGCTGCCTTCTGTTAAGTTATGTAAAATATAAATGCATATAAATCTCTGAAAATGCTTTCAAATCACTAGAAAGCATTTCCATGTCTTTATCTCAATCATAAGTCACATTAGACATTGTAGTTGACTTTGTTAGACATTGTTAGATAATTTTCCTAGCATATAGTTGCAGAGGGAACTCGTGGCTGTTTAAATATAGCAACAATGTACTATAACAATTATCTAACAATGTCTAAATAATTCAATAACAAGGTCAAATGTGACAATATGATTAGGATATTCACATGGAAATGCTATTTTAGTGATGTGAAAGCATTTTCAGAAATTTGTATGCATTCATATTTAATAAATATAATTAATAGAAGGGAGCTATTAGAGTTGGGATGTTCTTATTCTGACGTATTCAATTGTCATTTTAGCTGTCAAAAAAAGTTTTCAGAAGAAATAATTGCAAATATTGAGAACATTGTTTGGACATCTTATATGTTAGCTTGGCGTTTTTAACCCAAGAGGTACGTATAAGGTGACTCTGTTTATTTACCTTAAGTATGGATTTACCAGAACACCCTCAAGTGATAATAGACATTCTCTCTACTGTAGGTTTCTTGAGTTACACATACAAATCCAACTTCTACATTTTTATAAAATGATGTAGATGTAGCGTTTAGTCTGAAGCGCGCACGAAATATAAACTAAATTGGGTCTTTCTTTCTTTGAAAATCCAATTGCACAAAATCTCATGTTCTATATTCGTAGCATGTTTACGGTATTATTCAGTCTTTTTTGGCAAGTATGTCTTTTGAGAAACTAATTATACCCAGAAGGTTAATTCTTTCGAATCAAAATTGTGTTCGTATAATAATTAGCATTGCAATCAACTTGATTGTCAGTAGGCTACGAGAGAGGTAAAGATTTCCTTCATTCAACGGCAGGTATGTGTGGTCTGTATGTAGATTTTGATGGCCTATATTCATAAACTTAACATGCTACCACTTGTTGGCAACCAAAAGTCCTAACACAATAGGGTTTTTTTTTTGAGAAAAACACGTATTTATTCCCTGTACTTGGGTCTGGTGGTTGGAGAAAAGATACAGAGACTCTGCACCAGACCCCTGCTTCCACATACTTTATTACATAAAATCATATTAGTGATTTGAATATATTTTCAAGCATCATTTCTACTTGGAACTACATTATGTTGAGGTGAATTTTTAGATCATCCCATTTCATTCTGTTTTCCAGCAGTAACTTTGGTATTTTATTTGTGTTTTTAAATATTGTATCTAATTTTTGTACGTAAAATTTGAACGTTAGTAGAATTGGAAAAAAAACCTTGGTTTCGCTATATCTAATTCTTACAATGTAAACAGAATAAGATGCGATCATCAAAAGTAGATTTGCAAAATTGTTATTTGATTGATCTAAATCCCATCCATATATTATATCTTCCAAGGATATGTTAAATTTCCTTTTTGTTACTAAATGCAGACATTTTCTAAAATCAATCCAAAAACGTGAGTTCTTACTGCATGTCATGTAATGCAACACAATAGTTAGTCTTATAGGTAAACAACGAGTTCATGAACATAGGCCCGGTCGTCCTCCCAACTCTTATCCATAACTTGGCAATCATATTTGCTCAATTGAAAGGTAAGCTTAAACTCACATTTTAAGCATTACTTTCTTTGAGTAATTTTATAGATATAAGATTTTTCTGATTTATTTTTCTCTTTTTTAATACTTAATCGACATGGGCGTTTTATGTCTAGTGTCTTTTTTTGCAATTTTACAAGAACAATGATTCTTTTCTATGTTGATATGAAATAAAAAATCAGTCTCTGAACAGAATAATTGACCAACATGATATTTCATCTCCTATATATCCGCAAGATTTCACCATTCTTTTCTATTTTTGCTAAACGATTTTGCAACTAAGAATACTTTAAGCGTTTAAGAAAACTGTTGTGTTTTATGTGGTTCTGCATGCAAATCAGCAATATTAAAAAAATAATAATCTTATAAATCTCTTTATTTTTCATCCCCATATTTGAGAAACAATATGTTTCATTACTTTCATTACATAGCCTAATGTATGTTAAAACGAAAATGATGCACATTTATAACTTCTAAAATAATCTCCCTGGGTATCTTTAGCCCTAAGAGTGTGGACATCTTGTAATGTATACCTCTCTTAATAACATGTAAAAAGTAATGTTTGCGTAAATATGTAGAAAAAGTGATGAAATCTCACGAACACATATGTGCCCAGACCATATGTTGATTCATCTAACAAGAAATATTCGTAACGCCTCAAGGATGTAACATGGTACGCATTCCAAGGAATGATAATAACCACGGAAAATGCATTTAAAAGACCACGAGAATGTCAATTGATGCATTAGCTCAGTACGTTAGTTTATCTCAAACAAATATCTTCTTTTTGTTTCCTTAAATCAAAACCTTATCCCGGATAAGTGTGCGCTTGTTAAGACATGTACACAACTAAAAACAGATTAAAGTTTGAGAAAGCAAAATAATATTAAGAGTTTAATGTGACCTCAATTCAAAAACAGGTTAGGTGTTTGTGTTATTCTAAGAATTACTGTAAAGGGGCAATTCATGAAAAGAAAAATAAACTGACACAAATTGTTTTTGTTTTGTTTTTTATATAGCATTTGCGTTTTAATTAGAATACAATCAGATAATGAATTATCTCAGTTCAAAACAAATACGGTCGTCGTAATCAGGAGAAAATATTCAAAATGGAAAATAGAATGAGCAAACCTTACACAAACATGTGTTTGTTTGCATTAATATCATACTTTGAGTGGGTTCCTTGAAGAAGAGGAACGTTAATTATTTATTATTATTAATTGACCTCCTCGATGAGAAACATTGATAAATTATTCGTTTTAATTGAGTTTCAAAAAAAAGAGCGACATTGATTAAACATTCTCTTTAACTGACTTCCTGGAAGAAGAGCAACGTCGCCGGGATAGCTGAGTTGACATACCGTATACATGTATTTTGATTCATTACATGAAATAAGGAACATTTGTTTTACAGAAAGCGAATTTTACCCCGCAATCAAACAGAATCCACTGGCATTTTAGTTTAAAAACTGACCTTACGTCTAATCCAAAGTTTTAAAGTTTGTGTTTAGGGTTAGTGTTTGGGTTAGGGTTAGGGCTAGGTTCAGTTTAGGGTTTGGGCTAGGATCTAGTAGGCTTAGAATCTAGGGTTAGGTTATATACTTTTTTCTGTTTCTTGTATATACGTTTTCTTTCCGAAATACTATTTGACTCCTTACCAAGGAAGTTTTATAGGGGAACCAGTTTTCTCCGCCATCTTGTGTCGCTCATGGAGCAGAGTTACTGTACCTCCGGATATATTCGGAGTTTGGCCCGACACCCAGGCAGATCGCGTAAATCTACACAGCGTATGCATTTTGTTTCACGCGCAAACCGTGTTTGCGTTTCAAGTAATGTGTATTGCGACTTGCTCTGACCAAAGTACGTCAATTTTCCTGCTAATCCGTTGCGAAAACCCTCGAAGTGGAGCCGTAAAATGCCGGAGGTACAATAACTCACCCTCCATGAGCGACAATCCAAGATGGCTGCCGTCCCATAGGATTTACACGGCGGTGAAATCAAAATGACCGAGAAAACCTGTTCCCCTATAAAACTTCCTTGCTCCTTACATACAAATTGCAAGCGGATGTTACTACTTTGAAAAAACAATCGGATTAATTGGTCAGATACTAACTTTTGTGCATTCATTAATGGAGCTCTCCACGCGCGTCAATATGCATCTAGATGAATGTAGATTTCCGAAGTGCAGATTGTGTTCACACGGTCGCGTGTCAATCTGACTTTGTTCCAGTTACGCGTATTGACACGCTGGGGTGTGCGTATGCGTGGTATAATTGCAGCTACGTGTATGTACACGCGCATTCACTCACACTCGGGTGATTATTTGTTGTAATCCAGTTTAATCTACATGCATCTAGATGTGCGACGTACAGGTTGATTTGACCGTGTCCGTGTAGAGAGCCCCAGTATCAATAATGCAGTCGGCGTATCGTGAAGTGCGTAATTTAATTCCTAATAACACGTATATGCGTAATATACTCGCGTATGTATGGCAAGTTTCATTCCAAAGGATAGGAAAACGGTTATTTTGGAACAGATTGATGGTTAATGTTTGATTCAGTGTTTAGATGCAGCAAAGAAAATTAGGCTATTTTTTCCTGTTAAAGTAAATCACGGTCATAAGTATATTCTATGTAACCTGTATATCAGCAATTTAGTCTCTGAAACAAAAAATGGGAAACTTTTTCACTCAGAAACATGTCCTATGTTCGACTCGTTTTCTCTTTTCCCCAAATTGTTTGCGTTTAGATACAAAAATGGTGAATTTATAGCTCATACATAATGTACTAAGTGCTTTACCTTTCTCATAAAAACAATGCGGTAAAATATATAATTTGTCGTTAACAAATTACGTGGTTTATTCAGAATAACTAACTCTAAATGGAAATTTCATCAGATACATATCTCTGAAGAGCTGTTTGATTGTTTGTGCCTTAGGGTGGAATAAGATTTGAAGAAAACCTATTACAATGGGAGTAGTTGTCGATGTCTCTAAGAGTATGTTGTGAAAGTTGTCAAAGCAAAATTTACTATAATTATACCCCATATTTGGTGAAGTTGAGAAATTATTTTGAGCGAGGGATTAGAAATAATTATTGTTCCAGATTTTATTGAATAATTCTATTATTGTTTCATTTACTTTATAAAATTGACGTTATAATACGATAGTATCCTATTAAACGTAATAAATGTTTAACATACATATACATATATACATATACGAACTACTAATAGTAACCCAAGGCAATAACTACCGAATATCAACCGCATCGATCAAAGACAAGTATGAAGGATACTCCATATAAAAAACTCACAATCTTTGCGTGTAATTTTGTTAGGTTTAACGGATAGTGAAAAAGTATGTAAACGTTGTATTTTATTTTATAATAGACTATTTAAACTTTAAGATACCGTTTGGTTCGCTTGTTTCATTTTAATTGGAAGTGTATAACAAAAGTTATGTTTTACTAAATATTTGGGTAGATTATTGTATTGTACAAATCATGATTATTGGTCATAAAGCAGGGATGTTTCTGAATAGAATAAAAATGGGTCACCTTAGAAAAGTTATCATATATGCCTTATTTTTTCATTATTTTTTTTCACCAGAGATAGAATATATAATACACATATTATATTGCATATATCGAGTTAGTAAACGTTGTTACGATTCTGTTACGAGAACACTCAATAGAATTTAATTCAGTCGAGCTTACAAAATCGTGAAATTGGACCAGAATATTTTACATCCAAATATTTGACAGAGCATAACTTCTGTCCTAGATTACAAATTGAAATGAAACAAACTTTATATTAATTCCGTTTTATTGACTATGCAATGACATCTTTATATATTTTCTGACTATCCGGTAAAACCAAGAACATAACGTGCAAAGATTGTAATTTGTTTTGTTTTGTTTCATTTTTGGGACACACTATATATATATAATGCAATTAAATGCCAACGTTTTTACGAATAACAATTCAGAACGCAAGGAACAAAGTCATCGGTTCAATAGACCTTTCCAAAACTCGACTAATTTTACACTTTCCGACAATTGCCGACCAAAAACAAAAAGTGCCTCCTTAACACAATAACCAAAGAAGTAAATCCACGTTCACGTTTACTGAATTTGAACTTGTAATTAGGGTTAGCAATCAAGAGGCACTTTCAATGTGATGCGCCCTGAGGTGACTTGCCATTTTGAGCAGACGATTTATATGGACATTTCACTCCTTCTGTCAGTGAGTCTATGGTACCCCCAGCCAAAAGAATTATTGCATCTAATCATGTATGGGTCTTGATATAATTATTTTTCAAATTATTTTTCACTTTTACTGCGCTGAA
>JXSR01S052291.1:94777-106939 GCA_000969725.1 Ophiothrix spiculata
ATTACATCAAATGAACATGGTTACGATTTTGTTGATTTTTTTAAAAGTACGGTTTTGACATAGGTATCTATCTTTGTTAATAACTCAACAATTAAAAACGTTGTGATATTAAAACTATGCAAACGTCTAGCAAAGATATGTATCATAAACTATGCAAAGTTTGAATTCTCCAACTGCTATAGTTTTTCCAAGCGATCACTTTTCTACATGTAACCATTTTTTGGGACACCTGGTAACTGTAGTTTAGACTCTTCATTGAGGAGTGCAATAATGTTGAAAATAATTGAAAACGTAACTATTGAAAAAATGGAGTTTCTTTAAACATTGTATATTTCTTATGTTGACGTGTTCTCCAATTTACCCCTAATTGTAGATCAAAAAGCGCCAAAATGTCTGACAAAAACTTCAATATCTCAGGAACCGTTAGTTGTGATCTTGGTGTCATTTTACTTTACTATAATCTAAGTGCTTTTACTGAATCAAATGATTTGTATATAAAGCAACTACCGAGAATATAATGTAGATAATAGTCATTTACTTCAATTATTTACAATTGGTATCAAATAAGCATGAACAAGGAGTAACTTTTGTCAAAGGGCTTTTCAATATGTAACCATCCAGCTCAATCCAGGAAAGTCGGTTTCTGGTCATTTTCACTTTGTTACATATCTGCAAAGTCCATGTTATAAGGATTAAAATGACTCCGAGATGAAGTTTACCCAACATCCACAAGACAAGGTATATTATTATTGTAAGAAGCACAGTTAATTTCTTTGATGCACAGCTATTTGAAGCAGAGGAAAGTCATTCCATGATGCATAAATTATGTTACCTATGTTGAGTAAGCAATTGTAGAGAGTTAAAAACATGCTTCAAACTAATGAGCAGCCTTATCATTTTCCAAGTTTAGATCTGCTAATCTGAAAGAAACGAATTATTTGACAACTTTTTAGTAATAAACGCTTCATATATTCATAAAGATTAACAACTACTGACGAAGGGCCAGCCTGAATGAGCATTATCCTAAGATTCAAGCTTTCTGTTCGTCTGTGCTCTATAAAACTCGGAGATGAAATGTTTATTCATTTATTCATTCATTCAGTTTTTTCTAATCATCTGAGATTGTGCCCCTTTCATAGGAGATATTAAATAGAATAAATAAATATGTCATATTTATAGAGGAAAGACTCATTGGTGTCAAACACCGCTTTCCATGAGGGTCCTCTGTCAAATGGTCAAATTTATTTGCCAGCTAGTTTTAGACGCAGGAGGAAAACCGGAGCGTCCGGAGGAAAACCTACGGAAGCAAGTTTGGACTGGCAACCAATTGCACATACAGTCCGAGACCGGGGATCGAACGCACAACAGTCCTGGGCTTATTGGTGCAAAGCGAGGGAACTACCGCTGCGGTATCTGCTTCCCCTATTAAATAGATTGTGTTAGTTTAGAGGGCCTAAAATCCTGTTTCATGAGACATAAAAGTAATGTAAGTTACGATTATTTTGCTGAGAGCCTTTCCGTTTCCCTCAACTTTTCTTGCTTTCCCCTGACCGTCACGCCCCCCCTGTAAGTTTATTACACGTTAGACTTACAATTGGATGTATTCGTAAATATCTTTGTAAGTCTACGACCACCTTTTAAGTCATCGTAAGTATTGTAAAAATGATCGTAAATTTGAAATTGTAGATAATTATGGTTTATTTCGCGACAAAGTATAGTAGATGAAATTGACTATCCAGTTGCGTCGCATAAATAACACGAGAGCTCTTTAAACATATTGGTTGCTGTTCGATAATTACGAGCGTTTTGGAAACCTGCGAACGTTTGAAACTCTTGTGAAATAATCCAAGCATCATCACAGGCATTATACGTTACAAAATTCGTCTCTTCGTTCGTAGCTCCGATTACTTTTATAACCTTTTGTCATGTTTGTGAAATGAATCTTACGATCACTCGTAGCCACGATCGTTTTTATACTTACGATTGTACTTACGAATAGAACATACGATCACCTTTGTAAAATCTAAATTAATTTATATGTAAATGAGCATGTAATGAGCAATTTAATTGTCCGATCTCAATCTCAGAAAAACTTGAACACCAGATTGTTTTTATCTTGACGAGATCGAGGCTACGACTCGATTTTGAGGTCAAGTACAAAAAAAGTCCGGTCATTGACTTCTAATCTGAATTGCAAGTTCATCTCCAAACGAAGGCTAGAGTGGCTTAGCAGAAATTTTTAAGAATGTTGAAAACTGGTTTTGCGATATAACTTATCTATTATTATTATTTTTTTATCCCTGCATTCTCGAGCAGGGCCATTCCAAGACCTTTGTAACAGGATGAGGTTCTAGATGCATTTTTTGCCAACAAGTTCCAAGTTTTGTATCACTTTGAAAAACGAAATAGCTATACTTTAATAAGAAACTAAATATGTGAAGGGTGTCTTAAGGGGATGTGTCCCCACATGAGTTAGAAATTGTGGAATTTCAAAACACAAATCACGCAATTTACCGCATAAATTTAGCTAATTGGTGCTTCAAGTTAAGAAAAACAGTCATTAGTGAAACTGTTTAAAATCATGTGAATTATTAATTATCAATGCAGTATGTAAATCATGCATGATAGGAGACTTTCCCAAGACACATCTCAGCTGTATTTGATGCGGGATTTGATGTCATCGATGAATCAATCATTCACATTGGTAGAATTCGCCCACAATCCCTCTCTCCATACGACGCACTGGACCCCACGCCGTAGACTTGGTTCAAGTCCTTGTAGTGCTTTTGTCTGAGTTAGAAAGCCAATGTAGTTCTATGTGAATTTCAGCTTTTTATTGTAAATTTCAACAAATTTAAATCACTATTAAGCCTGGAAAATAAATAGTTAAAATAAAGAGGCCAACAAGGTACAAAAGCAAAATATATAAGAAAACTTCAATTTAATAGCTGCAAATCCTAAAATCATTAAAAGTACAGTGTAGGTCTAACAAGTTCACCCCCAAGATGATAGTAAATACCAGCTCCCATCAACAAGTAGCTACAAGCTACCCCACCTCACCCAAAAGAAAATAGTTATATAGAAAACCCTAATACCTGATAAATAATTTAATTCAACTGTTTACTTGAAGTGTCCAGTTAATTTTCTCTTAATGACTATACATCCTAAATCCTACAAGTTTGCCCTGAATAAGGTCATATCATTAATGTTCTACTCTGGATTCTCATTTCTGTGCCTTTAATACAAGATAGACCAATGTATTATAGAAACCTTGTAAACAAATGAAACCAATAGAGTGCCGTGGTACTGGTAGCTCATGGTGATACTAGAAATACAGTACATAGACTTTAGCCCCTTCAAGCCTGGATCCAGGCTACCCACGCCGTTCCAGTCATCTTGATCTTAAGCTGCTCACCAACTGCTGGAATGTTGTCGTCGGGGTTGGATCTGAGTCTATATGTTGATGCTTTACGGCGGCGAGGTCCATCAGGAGTTGTGATGATCTTCTTTTCTATCAACGCATTACAGCCAACCAGCTAAATAAGCAACAGAAAACAGAGGCTAAACAGACTTTGTCACAGGAGTAATTAAAACATTTCAACCTTTCTTTAACCTTTGACCCTTTAGAAACGATTTGACAAAGACGGCACTGTGGCCAACATTTAGAAAGCAGTGCTTGAAAATCATAAAAAGGAGTTGAAACTTGGAACTTTTCTGAACCTTTAGCCCTTTAAGAATAGTTCGGAATAAAGCTACTTTTGATTTGTGGTCTATGGACACCATTTTGGCATCAAACCTTTAAGATTGGAAAAATTCCAGAATTTGACCTTCAAATTATATTTTTGACCCTTCGGATTATGGTTGAAGAAGTCTCCGTGGGTACTTCGATTCGTTTAGACCATGGCCAATATTTTGAACCGTTAGTTTTGAATCCCTGGTAAAAATTATATTTAACCCTTTAAGATAGTATCACCACACTTCGGTAAGGTGACATAAATGAGAGGTGACCCTGGTACATTTGCCTACGGTTTTTGGGTTTTTTTTTTAGTTTGGTCAAAATCGTTCATTGTGTTCCAGAGAAAATATATATGCCGTCAAAACGTTCCCATAAAGAAGCAAAGAAAGCAAGAACACACGGGTTGGGAAAATTTTCCATGGAGTCAACATACAGGTTTTACACCACCAATTATATAACGCCCATGACTAGATTCAGTGTTTATATCCAAAATCGAGACCGTCTCTACCAGCTAATTCCTAGAATAAAAATATGAAAAATCAGAAAATGTGATTTATTTGCTCATTTTTTATTTTAAATGTATTGTTTAGATATCTGTGTTATCAGAAAGATAGAAAAGCACAAATCCCAATAATTTTGAGGATTAATGTGTCTTTATTTTTATCCCCAGGCCTCCGTGGACAAAATGGCAGCACTGTGGATTTCAGTGGGGGACGGGGTTAGACTCAAATTCCGGGCTGTTTAACGGAAAAACGAGCCGGACACCCCAGGTACATGTTGCCATTTTTAGTGGTTTTGACATAAATTTTGAGAAAAAAGACATTTTAGGAGATAGTACTCAAAGGAAATATGTGAAAATCATGGTCAAATCGAAGGAATTTACATGAAAAAACATAGGAATTGGATAGGATCGTTCTGTTTTTCGCGGAAGCGTTACATTTTAAAACCAGGTGGGGAACATAAATGTACTCAATAAAATAGAGGTTTTGACAGTTGAATTTGAATTATTGGTCTATACTTGCCCCAACCCCTCTAAAGAATTTTGACTATTTGGTACATGAACTACTTTTGGTTATTTAAAATATAAGAACATCAAATTAACAAGATATTTAAAAATAAAAGACCCTATCAGACAATGGTTTCAAAATTTAAAAAAATATTACGTTAAGTTTATCAAAGCCCGAAGTTTCCTTGTTATTTGCACTTAATTATAAACCTGTCAAAAAAAGTTAAGAACTTCTGCCTTATGAAAAGAAGACATAACCTGACAAAAAAGTTTGGAAACCTTTTTTAGCAGCCTATATCTCATTTGTTTGAATCTTGTTCATCTATTTGATACAATATTTGATTAGCTAACAATCTCTTCTTTACAATGATACCAAATTTATAACAAGAGCTTGCTTTATGGCTGAATAATTCTGCTTTCTTAGCAGGTGGGTCACAGACAGCGCGTGACAAAATTAAGCAGTATCTGTGGTTATCCTACTGATTATGATGCTATAGGTTAAATCAGTGAATGGATGAATGAATAAGTTGTTTGTTTTTATTAACAAAACAAAGTTCACTTACCTTAATTAATTGCGACTAAAATCTCAGTACGCACCTGTCCTTGGCATCCCGTTTCACGTAAATGTTTAAAGTTTTGATACCACGTTTCACTAACATCAAATGTTGCTAAAACTTGCTTTTGTGAACCAACTTTAAGTTTGTCTATATGCATGAGTTTTAGTAAGATTTAGTAACCTCTCCATGATAAATCCTGGATTTTACATCAAATGATCACTTTAGATGAATTAATTAAATAAACTCTTAAAACTTTTAATCTTATCCTCACAGTTTGTTATTCAAAACAAACTGTTATTCAGTATCACAAAGTTAATTTATTCATCCATTCATTACTGATTTATCCTATAGCATCATAATCAACAAGATGACACAGATACTGCTCAATTTTGTCAAACGCTGGCTGTGACCTACCTTCTAATAAAGTGGAATTACTCAGCCATCAAGCAAGCTATTGTTATAAATTTGGTGACATTTTAAAGAAGGGATTATTAGCTAATCAAATATTGTATCAAATAGATGAACAAGATTAAAATAAATGAGATATAGGCAGCTAAAAAAAGTTTCCAAACTTTTTTGACAGATTTATATGTCTTCTTTTCATAAGGCAGAAGATCTTACCACAGAGTAACAAAGATGACTTTTAAATTTAACTTTTATTAGGGTTTTACGACACATCAACACTTAATTCTGTGTTATTTAGTGTCAAAACAGTTTTTTTCCATTAAATTTCAAATACACAAAAATTATTATTAGCATCTTCACTTGTATAGACCATATCGATAATTGACATAATCCCGCCGTTGATGGGGTAAATCCATAGAACCGGACGGGGAATCGGTACTCAGAACGGAGCCAAGTATGATAAACACACTACTTGCTTCCATTCCCCGTCCGATTCTGTTGATTTACCCCATCAACGGCGGGAATATAACAATTATCGATATGGTCTATTAAAGTACTTCCGATATCTGTTCCTTTATCGTGAGTTCTTTGAACAGTAGAATTTTCAATAATTGTTCTTTCAATAACAGCCACTACAGATATGTACAAAATCTATAAGTCGATAAGATTGTTTCAAACATCTTCATCAGTATCAGTCGATTCAACAATGATGCCATTATCAGCAACTGTACATTCAATATTAGCTTCGACACTCCAACGTCTGCTCTTTTATCTCGAGTTCTCAACAATAGATACAACCAGTACTGGATAAAACAATATTCCTTCTCTCAACAAATGTCTCTACAGATTTAAGTGCACAGTCCAAACAGTCAAGAATGTTTCATCAGCATTAGTCATTCCAACAACAATAATATCCATATCAGAACTGTCGATATTATCTTCGGCCACTTCGTTCAACAGTAGAAATTGATCTTTACATAAGGCCATCCTTTTTGAGGTGAGGCCCATTTGCGTTTCATCTCAGTCACTTCATCCACACCTAACTCCTTCCTGGTAATCGTTGATTAGAGTTGATAAATACCTTTATTTGGCTAATATTTTCAATCGATTTTATAGGCTAATACATTATCTTCAAAATCATACCAAAATTATGACATTTCATACGATTATTGAAAAGTTGTGACAACATTTGATGCACAATGTACGTATCTCATCCACACCAACCACATTTATGCCTGTTTTCATCTCTGGCTAAATTAGCTTATTGACTTTAACTTGTTATTAGCGTTAATTTTCAACTTTATTCGGGTTAATTCCAACTTGTTTTTGATAAACAATAACTAGCCTTTAAAAGCATATAAAATTTATGACATTTCAATGGATTTTTTAAGAAGATATGACAGAACAATTTATGCACAATTTTCATGATACCTCATCCACACCCGCCTCATCCACACCCGCCTCCACCCTGGCTAAGTAGCTTTAACGGGTCATTAAGCTTAATTAATCACTTCATTTGGGTTCTAATCTTACTTTCGTGAAAGTCAAATAAATTGGCTTAAAAATTGTTGAAAAGATATGACAGAAATTGATGTATAAATCACCATTTATGGGTGCCCACATTAAAAAGAATGACCATAAAAGTCACTTTAAAACTATATACAACCAACATTGTTTTCAACAACATTGGTCCCCTTTTAGTCGCCTCTTACGACATGCAGGGGATACATCGGGCCTATTCTACAACCCCGGACCCGCACGGGGCGAGTAACAGAGATGACACTGAGCTAAAAACATGGCCCCAATTAGTGTAACGCGTAACGTAATATGTGAACAAAAACGGGGTCACAAAATGAAGAATGCTGCACACCTTGTACTCGATTAAGCGTAACACGAACCAAGGACGATGTCAGGATTTATCGATAAATTTGAGCAGGATTATTCATCAGCGAAGAAACGTTAACCAGCGACTATTAAGAAATATATAGTAATGAAATGAGCTATGAAGTACTTGGGGATAAAGTGTCAGGGGCCTGATCTTACCTTTAGCTTAAAAACATTACGCGGGAAGTGAACATCAAGAACCCAACTGCTCATCTCTGAAGTGATGCGTAGGTTAACGGCTGCGATTAATGAGCCATGAAACGCCTTCAGCTGACGGACCTTGACAGCAGTCCCTGGTACTTCCGGGACTATATTCAGATAAAAAAAATATTGGAAACAAATAAATAATGATAACATGAACTTCGATCGGGTTCAGAGATTGGAAATGTACAATTGCAGCATTTCAGACTATAGTCAAGGAGGATGAATATAGGAGATGACACTTGGGTAAAACCGTGGCTCCAATTTATTTTTTTTAAATTTCTGCGTCCCAGATGATATAGAGAGCAGTATGATATTGAAATTTGCGGTGGTTGTCGATGATCTGCTCTTTATTATTTTATTTTTTTCAAATTAATTTTCACGATTTTTTTTTATTTCATAAATATGTAGATATCTATTAAATTTAAATTAAAAACTCCTTCGCAAACAGTACGGCCTTGCCGGGACTCGAACCCACGCCAATTTTTGTTTTCTCGTGAAGCAGTTGCTAATTGAGGGTTCCATAATTACCTTTATACGTACGAAATGCCGCGACAATCTTTGATCAACCTTAATTTCGATAATGAATATGGGAAAGCTATATGAGCGGAGAGATGTAGACCTATCTATAATTATTCAATCAATTGCTTTGGTGTTATATACAAAACTTCGTGAATTTTACGTTTAGTTGGTCATGCACTTCCGCTGTGTTTGATTAACAATAATGTTCTCGATCTTTGGGGTGGCAGTATTACCGAATATTTAACGGTCGCAATGCAATTATTTATTTTGCGCACCGTTAAATATTCGGTAATACTGCCACCCCAAAGATCGAGGACGTAGCGCCAGTTTAAAGCCACGTTTTTTTTTGGTTTCTTTAACCATTCGTTTTTCTCGCATCAAAATTACATAAAGGAATGGAGCTGTAAAATGTCTAGAATGAAGTGTGCGCACAGGCTAACCCCGAAAAGGGTGACTTTTCGACAGAACATTTTTTGAGAAACTGGTTAAAATAGCCAGAAATTAAAAATAATAAGAATTTCCAGCAGATTTTTGGTTGTAAAATTTGATTGCCTTGATCAATTTCAACAAGTAAGGTGTCATTTTAGAGCTTAGAAAAATGCTATAAAAGATGATATGATAAAATCTAAATTGATATTATCTGCAAAGTCCCCCCCCCCCACTTTCGGGATGAGTCATCACATAGTTGTTAAATTCGAACAATTTGAAAGGCTTCACTATTTGATTTTTTTCTGACAAAGTATAAATTTTGTGGATTGGAACTCATTTTTGCTGGACGAAAGACCAGCCAAGGACAGTGTATGGATGTCACTGACTGACTGACTCATTCACTCACCCACAGCCGATAAAAATTGCTGCCCATATTGACCTTTTTACGTCTACACCAGTCCTGCGTCTAAAAAATATTCAAGGCAACACGATGTGAATTTATGAATGAACGAGGCGTAAAATGTGTTCATATAAATACTTTGTAACATTCATTGAGTGTACTTTTCAAGAAGTGCGTAATTAATGGACATCGAGGTACAACTGCGCGGGCAGGTCAGTGAAATTATATACAGTGCTGATTATATATCAATTTATATGACGTCATAACATTTAAAAGGTACCTTATATCGTCTCTTCGTACTTGCCTGCAATTTGTATTGCATAGCTGGGCATCAAAATTTCGATAAGTACTACCTTTGGTCACGACGGGTCATCCTCTTGACGTCAGAAACCGTGCACGGATCGCATGTCAGAGTTTGTTTTGAATGGCCTCGCTGCACTGAAATATTTTGCATTTCATGCGAAATGCAATGAATGCAACATTTTTTTCCAGACTGAAAAGTAACCTTTTTGGTTCTTTTATATAATGCCAAAAATTCGAGAATTTCATTCGTTACAGTTAATAATTGAAGAAAACCCAATACGCTACGCTGGCTGCCCATACGAGAGCGCATCAAATTCAAAATTTGCATGTATATTTACAAATGTCTAAATGGAACTGCTCCACATTATCTTGTCGATTTTATTATGTACAAACCAAAACTTTCTCGGTTCACACGCTCATCAATGGACAGTACACTTACTTTTCAGTATGCTAGGACCTGTAATGGTGATAAATCATTCTTAATTTCTGGACCCTCGCTTTGGAACAACCTTCCGCAAAACATCAGGGAGGCATCCACTCTCAGTAATTTCAAAAAGGGACTAAAGTCATAATTATATACATCTTTTTGACTCTGTGTCTTGGTAGTTTTATTCATTTTTAAAGCGCCATATAAGAAACTGTTTGTATGTATGTATGTATCCTAGGGAAAATGATGTATATGAAATACACGTACTGTGCTTTTACTTTGCTGGGCAGAAATTGCCTCTCTTCCACCAGTTTGACAATTTTGACAGGACGAAATAACATAAAAAAGATGGTAAAGACAATGTACATTCGGGAAATCACTGGTTGAATTGGACGAGTACGACTAAGTATGTGTTATAGAATGAACCTGCAGGGCGAATTCTATAACACATTTAGCACACAACCACAAGCGAATCATCAAGAGAGCATGATTTTTTGCCCAATAGTGTATCTAGTCAGGGCTTGTTATCACACATTTTAAGTAGGATACCATCACAGTTTAGCTCCAAGACAAGGTTATTTTGCATTACCATTGGCAAAGGTTCCTAATCAGACCATTATTACATAAGAATTTTCTTTATTAGGAGATGTCATTCTATCCGATGTTGCTAATGTTTAGAGACAGCAGAAACACAGACAGACAGGGATCTGGGAGTAGTTGATCTTATCTGATAAATGTTATTAATAATAAGTCGGATTGGAAACCCCTGCCTTGAGGGGAATTGATATCTGACCTCGTCTTAGGACAAAATATTTAATGCTTACTAATTATAATCCATGATAACAAGCTTGGGTCAGTTTTGGGCATACAAAATTTGCTTCTTATAGAATTCCCGTGTGGTTGTCTGAAAGTGATAAGATAAATAACGCAACCATTTAACAAGTCAAAAAACACATATTGTCTTAGAGACATGATACTTTGTACACTCTTAAAATTATCTTACTCTTGTTGAGTAAAAACTTACTCAACGGTCACAGCTCATTTTGTTGAGTAAAATTTTACTCCACGTTGGATAAACTTTACTCAACGTTGGGTAAACTTTGCTCAACGTTGAGTAAGATGTGCTCAACATTGAGTAATATTGACTTAACCGAGTAAGATTTTACTCAATGTTGAGTAAGATTTTACTCAATGTTGAGTAAGATTTTACTCAACAATGAGCTGTGACCTTTTTACTCAACAAAGAGTAAAATAATTTTTAGAGTGTAGGAGGCTGTAGGATATAACGAATCCGGTGTGCTAATCCATAATATAACAATCTTAGGACAGTTTTGGGCAAACAAAATTTGCTTCTTATAAAATTCCCTTGTGGTTGCCTGGATGTGATCCCGGGGGATGTGATAAGATAAATAACGCAAGCATTTAACAAGTCAAAAAACACATATTGTCTTAAGAGACATAATAACTTTGTAGGAGGCTGTAGGATATAACGAATCCGGTGTGCTAATCCATAATATAACAATCTTAGGACAGTTTTAGGCAAACAAACTTTGCTTCTTATAGAATTCCCTTGTGATTGTCTGGATGTGATAAAATAAATGACGCAATTATTTAAAAAGTCAAAAAACACATGTTGTCTGAGAGACATGTTAACTTTGTAGGAGGCTGTAGGATATAACGAATCATATTAAGGTGTGCTAAAGAAACAAAAACACTAATGGAAAAAGTAAACAAACCTGGATAATTAAAGAAGACTGCCCCACGATATGTTGCTGTTGGGTAGCTGATATTTCTGGGATCATTCATGCCATCAAAAGGAATATCGTATACCAATGGTCCTGTTGCAGACACCAGTACAGGGTGTCCCAATAAACATTGTGCATGGGAATAGAGCTGATTTTCTCAAAAGTTTTTCAGTCTAACTTCATAAAACTTAAATCATTTTAAAGACCATGCCATTGTTCATCATTGTTGAAAATTACAAGAAAATCCATAGATGCAAACCAGTGATATCGTTAATTTTGTCAGCATTTATCATTTTCCTTCTGCATAAGGAAAATCCCTATGGTCACGGTGGAGTATTACACAAAAATGTAATCTGCACATCGTTGCCGCTTGATTAATTGACGTTTGACAATTTGTCTAAAGCAAAATTAACTGTGAATTTGATCAAAAGTGAATTTTGCCATGCAAATGTTGTGTATTTAGGCCATGTTGTTGGTCAAGGTCAGGTGAAGCCTATTAAAGCTAAGGTTGAAGCAATTGAAAAGTTCCCCACACCAAAATCCAGAA
>JXSR01S052291.1:108554-119806 GCA_000969725.1 Ophiothrix spiculata
TCAGTGTATTTATTTTGTTTCATTTAAGAACCCGTAAGGTGAATTTGGCCTTGGTCATTTAACATCTCTGACCGTAACAATATCTTGTAAGAAGACTTCTTATTGTTTGTGCTTTAGCAGTTTTCTATCTTTATCTAACCCTGGGTAATAATGAAGCTAGAGTCGTTGCGTGTGATGTGAAATAAGACGAATTTCTGTTTAATTTGAAGAAGATAGCCAGACAAACTTCTGAGAAAATCAGCTTTATTCTCATGCACAATGTTTATTGGGACACCCTGTATTAGGGCATTCCCGAAAGCCGACACAGATACAATTACAGAAATGCTGTCATCAATCGTTATATTGACAGCGTTTCGTCCATCAAGGTCCGACTCAATAATGAATATCCCAGCGCCTGTCGTTTCAACACAATACAGTTTTCTTTCTACGGAAATAGTAGTATGTAATAATTCAATGAGTTAACCATTGCTTGGACTACCTTAAATATTGCACTTCGTTGAACAAAGGCAGTAAGTTAGTTGAGAGTTGTACTTCTGTATATATATCGGTTGACAAGGGGAAGGGCGGGTTGGCGCAGCGTTTCTGCTCTCGCCTTTCACCGCTGCGGCCCGGATTCGATTCCCGGCCGGAACTAGGTTGTACGTGAATGTGGTTCTCGATCCATACTCGTCCTCGTAGGTTTTCTCCGAGCACTTTGGTTTCCTCCAGCATCTAAAATCGAAAATTCTTTCCAATATTCTGTCTTTCACACCACAGAGGCGTCCCTTGAATTTAATGCTCTTTATATCATACCTGGCACCCAAATGACCTCATTTTCACACCCTCTAGACCAATGAAGTTATAACTTCCTTGCTCTATACCCAATACCCTACTTTTCCCGAAGTCTTACACTTAGTTATCTCGTATTTTCTGCCCTAAGCCTAACTCTCATTTTTGCCTTTTATATTGTAAAAAACTCGCGAACAAAAGAGCACAAAATGTATAATATATCGGCCATTCTCACGAAAATGACGCCAGTAGCAATATTTTGTTCTTTGGTCTAAATATTTCTGTGGTTTGCTTCAAATAAGTAAATTTGCTCATATTCGTGTAGTACTTGGTGAGCTCTACGTGGACATATATAGTTTTCCATACTTTGTTTACCTTTATCTTGGTCATTTTGCTTCCAGAAGACACCAAAATAGGCAAAAATGGCATGTCTCAGCACAAGGCATCTATTTTATAGTGATAAATACATCTTTAAAAAAACATTTTCTTGTTCATACCCGTGTGATTTATTTCTCGAAACGCATCAATAATATCAGATAGTTATCATTTTTTTAAGTTGGATTTCCCAGTAATCCACAAGAAACAAGTATAAGGTTTCCGCGAAAACAATGTATATGACGTTATCCATGTATTATCTCGATTCCTAAGATCATACTGAACGGTAACCATAAAACTTTTTGGGTAACTTGAAGGCTATTATATGTGTACATTTGTAAATCATAACATTAAAAATGTTTGGTCGTAAGTGTGGCTTTTAAAAACAATTATATTCCAAAAATTATTGCGTCCGTTTTAAGCATATATATTACGTTATGGCCAAATCTAAATTAGCCTATGCAAGAGTCTAGACAACTTTTATGCATATCAGGACATAGGCCCTCACCCTCTGATCATGTTTAGCCAAAACAAGCAGCATTATATGTGACCATCTTAATTTTAGTGATAACATCAAAATGTATATTACGTTATTTATATTACGTTATCCAATGCATGGGTAAAGTTTTAGATTGGTTCAGAAGCTACCTAACTAACCGAAAACAATATGTTTCTTATAATAAAATGACATCTAATTTGAACAAGCTATCTTGTGGTGTACCACAAGGATCGATTCTAGGCCCCCTATTATTTATCCTCTCTGTTAATATTAATAATAAATACTTCTTCGGTGTTAAAATGTGTGTTGTTTGCTGATGATACCACTATTCTATATTCTCATGATAATAACGTTAACACTTTAAATAATGAAATAAAAGAAGTAACGAACTGGTTCAAAGCAAACAAACTTTCAGTTAATGCAAAAAAGACAAACTATATGCTACTAGGTACACGTCAGAGCAACACAAAAGATGATGACAAAATATTGGTTGAATTAGATGATGCTCTATTAGACAGGGTTTCTACAACAAAGTTCTTAGGTGTTATTATTGATGAAAATTTATCATGGAAAAACCACATAGACGGTGTTTCAAAACAATTTCGCAGAATATTGGTGTCATCAACAAATTAAAATATTCTGTACCTGAAATAGTACTCTATACATTATACTGCACTCTGGTTTTACCTTATATCAATTATAATATCTTGGTCTGGGGAAACACGTGCCATAGTTATATGGATAAAATATTTAAACTGCAAAAATGGGCAGTAAGATCAATAACAAATAGCCATTATAGAAGCCACTCTGCTCCTTTGTTTAAACATTTAAAGATCCTCAATGCTTATGATACCTTTAAACTTGAAGTTGGCGTTTTCATGTTCAGGTACTCTCAAAATCAACTTCCAGATATTTTCAAATGCTTTTTCTCAAAAAATAGCGATTCGCATGAATATTATACAAGAAATGGGAATGATTTTATTCTATCTAGAAACAAAAAAGTATTTTCAGATCAATCTATCAAAACTTGCGGTCCTTTACTTTGGAAACATATTGATCAGCATATGAAACTTGACGAATATTTTGAAAATGGTCATATTGGTGAGAACAAAAGGTGAAAAATGAAAAGGGACCGTTTGGTGAGAGGTGACCTGGACAAAACTTGGATCATGGATACCAACCGCCTTTCTGAATGTTTTAAGGGGGCTAGGTCAAGGTAACTTAAGGGCAATTGCCAATAAAGTCAATCCAAAAAATGTTTAAATGTTGATATAGAGTTATAACCCTTTTCCCATAAGGGACCAATGTGTCACGAAGAATCGACCGCCACTCTTCAAAGAATTCTTGACGACTCGCCCAAAAAGCAAGTCGCCCAAATTGTGTAAAGTCGCCCAAAAGACAACTCGCTTAAATTATGACAAGTCGCCCAAACTACAACACGCCCAAAAAGTAAGTTGCCCAAAGACAACTCGCCCAAAATTTACACGCAACAAAAACCATGTTAGGGGAAAATTCAACAGGATTGGCCGAATAAAAATAATAACCTTTTTTTCATGGTTCATGGTAAACTGCCAGCGCCGTGTTAGTTGTTAATCAATCATACCATGTGCAATAAGTGATTTCTCTCATGTTACTCTCTGGACAGATGTTTGTGCAGCACACACAAACACTTAAAGAAGGTAGCTTACACATCATAGCGTTTTGACAGCACTGGCAAAATTGATTGAATTTTCGCAAATTTACAGCAATTTCTCGAGTAAGTGAAAATTAAAGATTCTTGTAGCTTAAGGGCCCGGGAGCCACATTTGCCTCTGACAGTGTACAACTACCGATACTTCTTGTCTTTCTGCCCTACCATACCATCCATATTCAGACCTTTCCCCGATTTAGAGCTAGAGTAAAAACTACCCCTTATTTCAGAAATGTATGCCCAATCCACGTTGAGGACGCTTTTCAACCGGCACCGGTGTAATGAAATACAGCGTCCGTGTGACTGAAATGTCCAAACTCCATTGTTTTATAGAATATTTTGGTTAGAATATTCTATATGCTGACGACAAAATGAAACTGTGTGTATTATTCGATGACCTACGTCAAATTGCATAGAATATAAGTTTCTAAGCAAAATATTCTATACGATACGGGTAGTGGCTTTGGGGCTGTGGCTTTGGGGCTATAGATCCCATCCACAAAGTTGCAAAATTAATGTAGAATCAGGCTAATTTTGACAAATTTAGACATTACCCTCCCCCTTCCCTCCTGGGAGTCTGGACCGGGCCTAATTGCAATCTTATTAAGGTGTAAGGCCACAAAACTGTGATCAAAAGTCTTAGAAACGTGCTCATTATTTAATATCGTTGACTATCTGATCTAAAGTTGTTGTGTTCAAAAATATTGCGGACTCTTTGGACACGGTGTAATGAGACTGAGTGTCCCCCATAACCAGGAGTCTGGGTCTAATTGAACTACGCGTAATAAGTCGCAATCGATGATTTATTGATCGCACATGTACAAGTACGTTGTACACAATTATATAGTAGCTAGGACATTTCAGTCACACGGACGCTGTATTTCATTACACCGGGCCTTATTGATGCCCAACAAGACTGTGATTAAAAAAACCACACGAAATGCAAATCAAAAGATGCAGACAAAACAAGCGATCATATTTTCTGAATTTTTCGAATACTTAATTGTTGTTACAAATACTGTGCAATAAATCAAAATGTTAAAAAACTTCATAAAACTGCACAACATAATACGTGTATATATATTCGAAACATTATTGTAAAATCATTATTCTTGCAACTAAAGCTTAACATGCTTTCATAGTATTATATATTTTTTTAAACAAAACACATAACCAAAATGATACGAATTCGAAATGTACACCTTTATTCTTGCAATCAAACGTAACATATTGGTCTAACATGCACATGATTCAACTCTGGGTTAAAACCCTCCTTGAACTGAGTGATGACAAAAACTAAACATTTATAATTTGGTTTAATTCTACTTGGGGCTTAAAGACGTTGTAGCGGCGGCACCAGCATCTCATTTCGAGCAAAAATTTGTACATTGTCAAAATGATCCAAAAAAGAAAAAGGGGTGCAAAATTCGTAATGGTAATCGAGTACCATAATCCGTCTCAAATTTATCTACAAATCAAATCAAATCATGAAATCGAGGCTTTATATCAAAGTTATTTTAGTGGCGTGCGTCTTTCTTTTTGCTACATAAAAAAATTGATAAGTGAACTCGCCACAATCACGACATGCATTAGGACTGCCACATATCTTGGGCCACAAGTTCAGACAACGACAAATTTACAGAATGATGTTTAAGCCGTACCGATGTCCTATTTGCAGTCGATATTTTGTGTGCTTTAATCGACTGAAACACCATCGTATGAGACATAAACTAAAGTATATGCACTCCCGTCTCAAATTGAACAGGAAATTGACGTGTAGTAGTCAAGAAGCACTCAATGAATTAAACATCGTAAAACTTGAAAATTTAAACAAAATTTGTCAATGTGAATACAGTAAAAAGGGTTTCACTAATAAGGGGACTCTAAACAGACACATCAGCAGGTGTCTACATACTAAAGAGAAACCCTACCAATGTGAACATTCTCAGAAAAGATTCGATGGAAGAGGAGAACTAAGAAGGCACATCAGGGTACATTCTAAACTTGAGAAACCATATCAATGTGAATACTGGCAGAGTGCATTCTCACAGAAAGAAAATCTAAACCAACACATCAGGATACATACTAAAGAGAAACCGTACCAATGTGAACATTGTCAGAAAGAATTTAATCGAAGATGTGATCTAACAAGACACACCAGGATACACACTAAAGAGAAACCTCACTTATGTGAATATTGTCAGAAAAGATTCTCACAGAAAGGAACTCTACAACAACACATCAGGATACACACTAAAGAGAAACCTTACCAATGCCAATATTGTCAGAAAAGGTTTTCACGGAAAGGAAGTCTAAGGAGACACATTAGGATACATACGAAAAAGAAACCCTACTTATGTGAATATTGTCAGAAAATATTTTCAAGGAAAGAAGGTCTAAAGAGTCACATAAAAATACATACGAAAGAGAAACCTTACTTATGTGAATATTGTCAGAAAGGATTCTCACTGAAAGGAACTCTAAAACAACACATCAGAATACACACTTAAGAGAAACCGTACCAATGCAAATATTGTCAGATAAGATTCTCAAAGAAAGGAAATCTCAAGAGACACATCAAGATACATGCTAAAGAGAAACCTTACCAATGTGAATATTGTCAGAAGGAATTCACCCAAAAAGTGAATCTAAACAAACACATCAGGATACATACCGTAGAGAAACCGTGCCAATGTGAATGGAGTAAAGACTTTTACGCAGAAACATTCTCTTAAGTATCATATCAGATGGCATACTACTTGAAAACTTACAAATGTGAATATTGTAAGAGAGGATTTATATCGAGAGGACAACACACCAGGGTACACACTAAAACCTTTCAAATGCAGAGTCAGAGTGGATTCTCGCAGAAAGAATGTCTAAACCAACCGCAAAGATACAAATTGCAGCATACTACTAAAGAGAAGCTGGATTACATTAAACTCAAATATTATTCAATGTTGCAGACAATTATAACGTTTTGTTTTATGCTCTCTGACATCAATTATTGTATGTTATGCCCTGTTCAGCTTTCAGTTTGGTGTATACTTTCCTGATGTGTCTGATTCGATCTCAATCAATCAATTTTATTCACAATATCATACCAAAAATATTATAAAAACACATAAAACGAGACTGTGATATTGTGGGAATGGTCAAAAGGCCAAAAAGGCCCGAAGGGACCATCCCCTGCAGGACACTGTTTCAACCACACAAAATAAAAGCAAAAGGGGACAAAACGCATACAAAAACCAAACAAAGCATAAGGTTAGGCATGCCAAAAGCCAACAAACTCAGTTGTAACTAGCAAATATATTGGATTTATACACATTTCTAAAATGTTTGACAGTCTTACATACTGTTGTCTTACATTGTTTTATATTTGAATCTAATGTATTCCATAAGCTTGGACCCATTGTGGGAACTGTTTATGGACTTGGTTATTTTTGGTAAAGTATTCTGAAAAACACTTGGGAAATGCTTTGTTTGGTGTTTGTACATAAATATACCTAGTTCCAGTTTAAATGTATCGTATATATTTAGTACATTGTATTTTTTAAAACAAAGGAGCTGTATGACATCTTTAATGTGCACATGATATTGTTCTGATAGCCCATTTTTGTAACTTAATGAGTTTATCTAAGTAACTTTTACACGTATTACCATGATTACCCCAAATAAGAATACTATGATTAATATATGGTAATATTAAAGTACAATATAATGAATGTAAAATGTTTTCTTGTACATAGTGCTTAAGTTTAGTAAGCACACCTACATTTCTTGAGACAGTCTTAGATATCGCGTCTATGTGATTCTTCCAAGTCAGATTTTCTTCAATAATGACACCTAGAAACTTAGTAAAAGCAACTCTTTGTAAAGAAACGTCGTTAAGAATAACATTTATTTGTTTGTTTTTGGTACATTTAAGCTATCAATTTTATTTTGTTTGTTAGAAGTGCCTTTCAATTGTTCAAAATTTGAAACGGTATACTTTTTGGTAAGATGTGAAGTTCCTAGAATCATGTAATTTGTTTTACTGGCATTTATCGATAGTTTGTTTGCTCTAAACAAATTATATATTTATCTCAGTCAATTCTTTATTGATTGTATTTATTTTTGAAGCAATATCAGGATCGGAACATAGTAAAGTAGTATCATCTGCAAATAATATGATGTCAAATAGCGAAGTAGCAGTTACAATATCATTTACATAAAGTATAAATAACAATGGTCCCAAAATGGAACCTTGTGGAACTCCACAAGTTATACATTTAAATTCTGAATCACAAGATTTGTAACGAACAAATTGTTTTCTGTTTTCAAGGTAACTCTTAAACCATTTTAATGCAATACCTCTAAATCCATAATGTTCAAGCTTATGTAGTAATATATTGTGATCAATGGAGTCAAAGGCTTTTGATAAATCGAGAAAAATGCCAAATGTACCTTCATTTTTCAGACTTGGTTATAAGTTATCGACAAGTTCAATGATTGCCATTTGAGTTGAAAGGTTAGATCTAAATCCAAATTGTTTTTTTATTTAATAACTTATTAATATCGATGAAGTCCATACATCTATTGAACATTAACCTTTTAAGTATTTTTTTAAAAACATGGAAGTACAGAAACAGGTCTATAGTTAGAAAATATAACTATAGACCTGTCTATAGTTAGAGAACATTGTTTTATATTTTAATCTAATATATTCCATAAGCTTGGACCTTTGGGGTCAAAGGTCATCTAGATTTGTTCAGTATATTTTTGCCAATCTATCTGTGCAAGTAGAATAATTATATCACCTTGCACTTGGCAGATATTGATATTTGATGATTTTTTTCAAATTTGACCCGGAAATGACCTTAATGAGCTCTGATTTTTTTATTCGAGCAAATTTGGTGCGCTGACCAAAGACATTGCATATGCCAAAACCACGTCGCAGTCGCTCATTTTCTGTTGGAGTTGAATCTTATTAAGGGAGCACACCAGTAAATCACTCCACGAATTGTGGGATATTGGGTAATAGTCCCTAAAATCGCATTCAATTGAGTCATGTTTTGGACTCGTTTGAGACTATCTTTGGCTCATTAGTGATTTTTAAATCATAAAACGAAAGTTTAGAGCCTACGTGTTTATTTCGATGCATCAATAATGAATCTAACTTTTTCACGGCGAAAGTAGTCCCGTCAAATGCGCAAGAGCCCGAATAGCGTTGGAGGATTAAAAACGGGTCAAAAACAGTGAGGGCGCTCTTTGGCGGCCCTTAGCGCAAAATCTAACCACATAAACCCCCCAACATCGAAACATATGTTAAAATATTCTGAATACATTGATAGGTGTCACGGCTGGTAAACTTTGCCCAAAAGGCTTGAAATCGGCCGTTATATTACCATATATTTACGTGTAAACCCTATGGGAGCTGAATTACTGGTGTGTTCCCTTAAAGCAAATAGCATTTTCGGCCTCTGTGACCCCTGCGTGACCTTTTGACCCTGCAGTGTCATGTGATATAAATGAGAGGGGGATCATTGCTCGCGCGCAGGCGCGCGAGCTATATAGTATTTACTTCTGAGATGTCAATGGGGAAATTTTGGATTTGAAAGAAAGCCTGAAAATATTAAATACCGACCGACATCAGTTGAGTTGAATTGATCTCAGTAACAATAGGAATATTCTAAGTATGACAGCCTGTAATAAAGAAAATATAGAATTCGTGTTGTCTTCCAAATTGTGTAGAATTGAGCACAAACTGGTTTCCTTTTCTCGGTGAAGGCTGAGATTGCACATGCGTAATCTTGAGAAATTGATCCTTTACCTACCCCACTGATCCATATATCTGGAGGGGAGAAACTCTGCATACATTACAATGCATGTACGTGTACGGGACGGTTCGCAAACACTTAAAAAGGGCTTAAATACAACTGTATCAACAGTTTTAATATAACAACCATTGCAACATCATTTCGTCACTAGTAACATCTCTTACAATCTCATTGTGCGAGCCATTGGTGTTTGGCACCAAATTGTTACTTGTTGTTATTGTGTTCAAGTTTGATGACAATGGCTCAAAGCAGCTCGGAGTTATGGTCAATTCAAATGATGCCAGAAGAAGAAAGACGAAAGATTCTTAGAGATCTAGAACACAGCTGCTCGGCAGCTGTGTAGTCATTTCCCAATAGCCTGTAAATGATATGCACAGTGGATGCACACTGTGTCCTACTCACTCGCTCGGATCTGCAGTGCTACACGTGGTATGGTAAATGACGTCAGATATATGAAATTTAAAATATATATCTTTCTGTAAGACTTTTAAATCAGTAAATAAATCGAGGGAAAATTCGAGGGAGATTTGCCTGGTATAGCTTAAGACCTTTTTTTTGTATATAGCCCAAGACAAGTTTACTATGTTCGCTGTGTATATCGGGATAATGTGATGACCGACATCATGTCCCTTTCGAATGTTTAATTGTGCTGAATTTTCCCTCGATTTATTTACTGATTTAAAAGTCTTACAGAAAGATATATTTTTTAAATATCATATATATGATTTCTGATATCTTATCTTGCTGTTTGTATAAGCCATTCCACGTAAAATGTTGTAGAACACGCTACACGTAGATTTAACCTCATGATTTCAAAAGCTTAAAATTGATATTTTTTAATGTAATGTAATGAAATGAAAAAGTTTACTCTCCACTGTCAAAGATAGACTTATCTTATTGAAAAAGCTCTAAATATTTTCATCCGCATCTTCATTTTCTATTTGCATTAACCCCTTTCTGATTACAGGGGTGCAAAGTCCGATCCTATCTGACAGGTCACGTCGAGAAACAAAAAATCTAGCGACCACGTTTTCCTGACATTCACCCGGGATATACCCGGGAAATGAAAATTCAATTCCATCTAATGAGCTCATTTGCATAGGTTCTAAGTACTGGCTGATGATGAACTCCTAAACCATCTAGTGTCATATAATTCTTCTAATCATGTTTAGCTTTGTCATATACTGTCGCATTCCAAAAGGCCAGAGCTAAATTTCCCAAAAGCAGTAGCGTTTATTCAAAAGTAAGTGTTGAATATTTATTCAACGTAAATCCAAGGGGAATCAGGAAATCTGGTGAAGCATTTTATTTGAAAAAAGCATTTCAAAATCATACCCTTCAATTACACCTATTCACCCCCCCCCCCCCCCCCCCCCCCCCCCCCCCCCCCCCACACACACACACAGTCGCTATTACATTACAAAGTGATTATAAATCACAAATCCGGGTTCTGTAGTACATGAGACGTCTTTTGGGCGACTTGTATTTCGGGCGAGTTTATTTTGGGCAAGTAGTCTTTTTGGCGATTTGTATTTTTGGGCGACTTACTTTTTGGGCGAGTCGTCAATAGTGTCCTGTAGTTTTGGCGAAATCACACAAGGTCAAAGATCAAATAATTAAATTTGATAGAGAAATATCAAATGCCACCCGAGGTTAAGTTACTTAAAAGTTCATGGGACACAATGTGGACTCAACTTGTGGCACATAATTTGAAATCCCCATACTAACTACAGCTTGTCCCAATATTAATGCAACGAGCAAATAAAAAATAGTTGCGAAAAGATTAAATCATAGTAATATATGTTTTTTAAAAGTAGAGTAATTACTCTACAACATGCTTTTTGTCCCGTTTCATTTTAACATTCCAGTTCAAAGATATGGAGAATTTAAAAAAGCCCTTTAAATCAACTTTGGTCCGATTTGTAAGTTTAGACTTCCAGGTAAAGAAATTCAAACTTGAAATGAAGCGAATTCTGCAAGCAACTGGAGCAGAATCAATCCAAACCAATCTTACCTGTCCTGTACCTAATATTAAGTGATATTTTAAGTTCAGTTTTAAGTTAAATTGGTCAAAATGTTCAATTAAAGTACGGATCTT
>JXSR01S052300.1:4805-16088 GCA_000969725.1 Ophiothrix spiculata
CAAAACACAACTGTTTTTGAAAACAAAACGCCGAAGCTGGGATAGGGTTTTCACGCTTTGCGATTCAGACCCGGTTAACATATGGCAGCTATTTATTATTACTTCCAAAATCCTCACTTAGAAACTCACAAAGGAGTAGCTGCTATATGTAGTATTTCCAAAAATGACTCTGAATGTTTCATATGATATACAATTACCCCTATTTTCAATGCCAAACAACAAGATCACTAGGATTTTATTCAACATGAATAGTTTTTTATTACTTGTGGTAATTGATGATCAATAAAAGAATCAGACCAAATCAAGAATCCAATAACTGTCCACTTAAAAGGCTAACTGCATGAACGATCTTTAGTAATTTTGTTTTATAAAAACTGTACTTGACTGATTCACCAATTTACAATAATTTCATAGGCCTGCATGAAGTTACATGAAAACCCAAGGGGGTTCTCAATTTTGGTTTTGGTAGGGCCGGGTGTGCCGCTGGTAAATTTGAAGTACCACCCGTGTATATACCAATATTTAAGAAAAAGGGACCCATCCATATACCAAATTCCCAAAATTTTGAGTCGAGTTTATACAAAAAATGAAATTTTCCCCGAAAATTAACGCTAATTTGGTGAAAATTTTCTGATTTTTGTTTGAAATTTGGAAAAGAATCCAAAATTTGCGCCTTTTTGACGCAAATTTTAGAATTTTTTGGAAAATAGTATGTAATTTGTCCTTGAGTGACCACATTGAATTGGATTTCCGTTTGCCAAGAGCTTAAGTCAACAGTCCTTGCACATCTCATTATCCGAATATGTGTTGTCAGGGGCAACCAGCTGGAAGTGTCAACGGATTAAGCTCAGCCTAATCTGACCCACAGTTATAAAAGGTCAAACTAACTAAGGCAAAACTCTAGAGTTTGCTGAGCAGGATATAAAGATGAAATGTATGTGATGTAGCGGTGTCGCGTTTCATTTGACCGATAACAGTCATAACTTCAGTTTTTAATTGGCTAGAGAGATGAAAGAGGGCTCAAAATAAAGCTTTCAATGAGATATGTGCAATATAAACTTCAGACTTTTACATAATCAAATTAGAATCTTAAATGTATGAAATTTTAAAAATAGGCATTTTTTATTGTATAATCAGAGCTCAATAATATTCATGAGCCCCGTTCTCAATATCCAAACATTACATCAACACATTTTTGGTTGGTTGCACAGCTGTGATCCACTTTAACATATATTCCAAGTTTCAAAACAATATAATTTCAAAAAATATGGTTATGACTGTTGGCGGTTACACACTATGTGCAAATTTAGGAAATCACAAAGTGGCAGAAATGGCCACTTTTGGTACAAAATTCGATTTTTTGTTTAAAATCTAGCAAAATTATTAAATTTGTGTAGTTATTGTGCAAGGTTTCAACCTTAGCTTGTATCTTGTTTCCTCTTGAGAGGCAAAAGAAAGTTTGATTCCCTGGGGATTAGGCTGTTATGTAAATACAAAAGAAAAGGAAAATAGATATACCAATTAATTTTACATTTTATGCTTTATCTCCGAAAGTGTTAAGACGTTGAAGGTGACATTTTTTATTTATAATCAGAAAATATATGCTTTCATTTGGCATAAAAAATATACTACTTCCGGTTGAGCACTGGGGGATGAGAATGTGATCGGAACCTACACATTTAATGATGGTTGTGTTTTTACACAATTGTGAATTTGTACATGGGAAATGCTCAATGAACATTTTCCATGTACAAATTCACAATTGTGACAATTACCAGACTTAGAAAATAATCACATCGAGAAAAATTCTGAATGAAAATGTCTACAAACTACAAAAATGACAAACTGTATCCTTACACAAACTATACAGGAGATTCACCAATTTCTTTTTACCTACTGGCAAATTGTAGAAATGCTCTCTGCCAATATTTGCCACTTTATATGAATAATTTTCTATTTATGTATCTTTTTAAGGACAACTAAAAGTATCAAAATGCAATATAGGTTGCATCTGCATTTCATCCATTTGATTGTTAAAATGCATTATGCTTTCATATCTAATCAATTGTATTACCTTGGCCAACAAAATACAATAAGTACATTTCTTGTATGCATGGAAACAAATATCTCTCTCCATCTCTTTGTCATTTAATGCGATAAACCTTTTTAGTTTCTGCATTTGTCATAGTATGCATTGTCTTAATTTTCGATAACCAACTTTCAACCGTCATGTACATAATTGTGATTTTTAAAGCCCTAAAAAGATTATGATATTGACTTGAACATTTAATGTTTTATCTGTAATCATTTTATTGAGGGGTAAGAATGCATAGTAAGGGTAGTATTGAAATTGTTCTATTTTAAAATTCCTGTAGCATTCATTTGAAATTACTATTTATACTAACTCTTGAACAAAACCGAGCAGTTTAACTCAAAATAATTCCTTTTCTAGTGCGTGTAATGTAAAGGAAGAATATTCGTAAGTTAATCGTAATCAATCTAACCAACATACTATAGTTTTAAATATTTTAGGCATTCATGATGGGTTTAGTCTTAAGACGGTATCAGGTCCTTCTCATGGTACTTTCCCTTCCCTTGCTTTCAAATGGATTATGTTATTAAAACAGATGATGCTTCTGATATGAATATTTTTATGAATGGTACTTGTGTTGAAATGGTAAATTCATAAAAATATCTTGGTATTACTATAGACTCAAACCTTAAATGGAACGAACACGTAAATAATGTAACCAGAAAAATGTGTAATGGGCTTGGCATATTTAAAAGGCAAATAAAACCCTATATTCCGATCAAAATCGCTCACCACAATCAATGATACGTTTTTACCACATTTGGATTATGGGCTTATTTTATGGAGCAATTGCGGGGAATTAATCATTAATAAATTTAAAAAAAACTACAAAAAAACGCTATGCGTATAATTCTCAGTGCACCATTTCGATCTCACATTAATTAAATGTTAAGAAATCTAGGATTTGTAAATATTCGTGACGGTATCTTATATGTAACAGGATGCATGATGTTTAAAACAGTTCATAATATGACTCCATCTTATTTAAACGATCTTTATACATACGCTAGTGACATCCATTAAATGAATACACGACAAAGTGTAGCAAAAAAATCTTTATGTACCTAAATGCAATACGAACTACGAAAAATGTATATGAACCTTTCACTAAAAAGGATAGTTTTATGGAACAGCATCCCTAGAAAATTGAAAGATGTCAATACGTTCATGTCGTTTAAGGTTGATTTAAAAAAAGAAAAGAAATGAAACTGTAAATATATTAGTTTGTTGTTGATAATGGTGCTCACTGGTGGGGTCAAGACATGTATATGTTTGATAATTAAATCAATTGCCAAAATCCTGAGTAAAGTCCATGTAACGTTCGGTAACGTTTGTGACCGCGCACGGAAATGGTTTTTTGCTCCTAATCACTTCAAAGTACAATTTCTCTAAAGTGTCAACGATTTTTTTTATTGCGCCTTCCACCGATTATGGGAAACATATTTACAAACATTTCATAAAAGTTACAGAACATTATATCGCCAGGATTTATTTTAATGCATTGTTTTGTGTTGTAACGTTTGGTAACGTTTCTGACATCTTGGTGTAACTTTTTGGTAACGTTTGTGACATTTTTGAAACAAAACATGTGCTCATTCATGCACGGATATACAAACCTTACAATTTCTGATTGAAAAATACTTCTCACGTACCAAGTAACAAATGTATGACTGAAAAACATGTTTATGTGGTCAAATAAAAAAGGTGATTTTTTGCTTGAAATCATGAAAGGTTCAGTTTCCACTAGAATGAGCCAGCATATATATTTTAATGATTTTACGTTTTATTAGTTTGTCTTGCCTTATGTTTTAAAATTTATCTTAACATTGAAATGAAACTGTAAATATGCTATATTATTTTAACGGTTCAAAGTCTTTTTAGTCACTTTAAATATTAAAATAAAATTGCAAATATTTATCTTATTCTTTAGAAATTTAAATTGTATAGATCGATTAACTTTGGTGTACTGGTTACACAGTTAATGTTATCAAATAGTATGTGTTAACAATATGTATTTTTTGAATTGTGTTTATGGTTTAATGGTGTCATTTGTTTCAGATTTTTAAGTTTTCATATTTATCATTTTCATTTTATGTCCAAATATTCTGATAACCTTGTAAAGCATACATTAAAATATGAATAGATAAAACACTAAACAATATAATTTAGAAATACACAATAAATATACACAAGATATATACGTATCTGATTCTGAAAACAAATTACCAAACATTTTCTAGCACCAATGATAAGAGGTGATTTAGTGTTTTATCTATTCATATTTTCAATGTATGCAGGACCTTATTGAAAATCAGCTTTTGTTGAGTGGGTAATCCTGTTAAATATTGTAAAATAACTAAATTAATTAAATAAGGTCAACATAATTGGCATCTCTGCTTGTAGACCTTCAATTTAAATAAACAAAGTTTTATTCTGTAGCTAGGAAGTAAGCTTAGAAACTAATTAAGGACAAAGTAAAACAATGTGAACTTTCAGCGTAAATAAACATGTATATTTTTTCTGTTACAACTTGTATATAGCATATCAATAAAACTGCACAGCTCATGTGCTTCTACCTCAGGCTACGAACGTATTTAACTCCTACGTCCGTAGGCTGTGGAAAAGGGAGATGAGCTATGTTTTTTTTTTTTTTTATTGAATTTGATTTTCAATATAGGAGTTTCATATATTGTTATTATGCAAAAAAGGTGATAATCTGTAAATAAAAGAAAACTCAATTTAAAGATTTACAAGCTTCAATAACGTTTTTTCAATATTTTTAAACCCTTCGAGTATTATGTCCAGGTAATTTTCACACATTATTTTAATATGCACGGCGATTTTGTAGATATAATTCTCAAAGATAGAACTCGTGAATTTTAATCTTAATAACATGGAGGTACATGGGAGGGTCTAACTGACTTTATTTAAATCATAAGTTATGAAGAGAAATTAAAATGAAGTTAACTTGGTTGACATGGGTTTTAAGTTTTGAAATCGGTTTGATACATACAATTTCTTCATACTTTCTTAATGTAAAAGGAGTGAAAAAAGAGTGAATCCCAATTCTCTAAAAAAACGTGTAAACCACTCAAAAACATCTGAATGTGCTTGTCAATCCACTCGAAAGAGAAAGAAATGACTGACCTGAAGATAAGGAATTTAAACCTATTCTCACTACTTACGTTTTGCACTGTGGTGGCCTGATCTGTTATATAAATGACTGACCTTTCACTCCAAAAAGAGTGAAAAAAGAGTAAGAGTGAACACCACTTGAAAATGTATTGTCCTCCATTTAGCTCTTTAAAGAGTGGACATTCACTCGCTGAGTGTGAACGTAGAACTACTAATATTTAGTAGAATGAGTAAAATGTGAAATGTTTATTCAAAAAGGAGTGACTTTCACACTCAGCGACTGAATGTCCACTAGTTAGGATTCACATTTTGGAGAGTATTTACTCTTAACGTCCATTACCTTATCGACAAATTGTAAATCGTTAGAGCTGAGTACGATTGAAATAAAATCGCGGCAATAATTCAAATTCTTGCGCACCACAGTAACTCTGGAATTTAAAAACAACAATTCTTTCAAATCATTTATCATGTTTATTCAAACTGAAACAATTGGTGTGTTTAGAATAAGATAAAATGTTCTGTATTAAAATTGTAATTAAGTTTCACAACGTTTTCTTTGATAATTAAAACAAAATCGACACGATCAACTTACTTATAATATCTTAAATTTAAAGAAATTGAACTGATATGGTATATGGTAACTTTATGTATAAAGGGAACATCAAGTTCGTACAATATAATGATATATATGTACATACCGCATATGTGAACGTCCACCCCAAAACAGCAGTAAATGCCACCTCTTGTCTTTTTCATGTTTTTAATTATTTGGAAAGACCATGCTTTAAGGATTAAAATGACACCTTAATAAACTATACACGATTTCCAAAAGTCAAGTTATGGTCCGTCAAAGGTTGGCAGGGAGTAAAACGTATAACTGAGATAGACGCGTTCAAAGATTAGTAAGCCCTATATTTTCTTTTGACCGTCTTAAGAATATGCCAATTTATTTCACATTTCCTATAATTTTCATGAAATGAAACTTTGCTGGTATTTTATAGTAAGCCCTAGGATTGTGAATCTGTCAAAAAATCAATTTCGGTAACCTTGACATGTATTTTCACCTGTAGCGCAAAATGAAGTTTCTGGCATTTACTGCTCATACGGGCTGGACGGTCACATATGGGACCCGTCATATCGAAAGGTACCTTAAGGGTCAAAAAAATAAATTGATTTTTTGGTCTCATCTGAAAGCTGAGATTGTTAGCTTTAAGATGACACCTTACTTTTGGTTATTTGATGTTCGATCGCAAAGTTACATCCAAATTGGCAAAATGCATCGGGCTGATTCGGAAAACTATAGTTCTGAGAAAATCGAGTTTGAAGATTTTGTACTAAGTTAAACTTTAATGGAGAGAGGGTTTTCATTTTGGTTTTTAACATATTTGTCTTATGTTTTTGGTGTTGGAACCTGACTAATATGAAAGAGTACATTTCAAAAGTAACGTTTCTGATGAAATTAGAAATTTGACCTTGGACGTGATTTTTTACTATGCTTAGCTTCAATGGCCCGTATCTCGTTATTTACTGTGCCGACCTTAAGGTACCTTTCGATATGACTGGTCACATATTTTCTCAAGTTTTTCAGCTATTGCCTGCTGATCATAATATAATGATTATATTGCAACTTGCGGAAAACAAATTTTGCATTTCCAAATTACGAAAATATAGCCCCAATTTTTCAGATCCGAAGAAAGCAAAATACAGAAATATACATTGCAATAACGCGAAGAAATGTGATCGAACAAATTAAAGCAAAATGGTGTCTTTTCTGTCACCCGCCTAGTGTAAAGAAATGTTTGGGTCAGTCATGTTTCCGAATGGTCTCCGTTGGTAATGTCTGTCGTTGACATGCGTCAGCAAACGTTTTAAATAATTCAGTTTGGAAGCATCAATACATATATGGATAAGGCTGACACAAATCGGTGTACACTGCATTTAGAAAATATTGTTCAAGTTATTATAATAACATGAACTTGAATACATGTACATTAGCCTCTCGATCTCATCGTGTAATTACTGACCATTTTGGCTTAATGCGCCTATAGATTAGGCCAAATATAAATCTGGGATTCTGGTTTGCCTTTCTTGTTTCTTCTAATTTTGATTTTACCATTTTTTTTTTTGTTATCCTTCTACCCACTTTACTCTTCCTTTTCCCTGTCGTGTCATTAGTTGTTAAGAGGGTAATAATACAACAAATTGCATTTGTATAGAGGTTATAATATATATGTATATATAACTAACGCCAAAATATGTTTTATCAAAATTGTGTTATTTTGTTGTATTCTTATCAAAGTATAAAAACATGAGTATTTTTGTAGGTCTAGGTCGGACGGTCAAGTACTTGTATGAGACCATTTCACTGAGGGGTTTAAACAGGCTCACAACACATCGTAAACATACATCGAGTAAGTCAATTTTAGTTTCCCTTAGATGTTTCATTCCCAAAATAAGCTACAATTGTTAAAATGTTACAAAGTTTGTTGTGCTGTGATTAAACAACTAACCCCTAAAGACAGAGTTGTTAAATATCAATCCTTGTCTAATATATATTTTGCAGTAAGATATAGGTAAACACGAGTCCGTTGGTCCTCTGTATAGTTATACTTAAAGTAAATATCTCCTAATGCGAACGATAGACTAAATACCAATATCTATATAAATATACTGTACAATATCAATAACAAAAGCCATGAATGGACATATCTTGATCATAAAAAGACGAGGCATTTTACACCGTTTAAGGATTTTGCTGAGGTGTAGTATCAAAGAAACTTATATCAGAACTAAAGTAGCCAGTTGTTTTACTTTAACACTTAAGTGACCATGGTATTTCCAACCCGTTGGTGCCCCGGGGGGGGGGGGGGGTCCCTAGGGACCCCTATTAAAAATCACCCTTCCGGTATGAATTTGATAAGTTATGATAAGTCATGTAAATAGGTCCAAAATACAGAACACAAATTGAAAATCGGATGAATCTTTTCAAAATGGCGGCCGAAAAAACATTTTTTTTCCGCCAAAATTTCAAAAACCGTGTTCCCGAAGGAATTTTCACATACAATTTGGTTCAAACTTGCACATTACAATTATATTGCCAAAATAAAATTAGAAAAAAAAATAATCGGTTTCAATTTTATGGACAGAACAAATTTGAACAGCGTCCTCGAAAAATCACTATATGCTAATTAGCACGAAAACGACTGGATCGATTTGAATTGTTTTGCCACTAAGGGACCCGTCTTGTTAAGTTTGACAATTACATGGAGCGGCGATGCAAAATTTGTTTGCGTTTTCGCGCTACGCGCAAAAACCTGTAGTAGGGCCATTAGGACCCCCCTCGTCACTTAAGTGTTAATCCGCATTTAGCAAGTGTCCATTATTTATCTTCAACTATCCTCAAGGTTAAACCTTTGTTACTTTAGAAACTGGTGAGTATCGGGATGAAAATTCAGTCTTAGAAACTCCTGGCTCATGTTTAGCTTTCTTGAAGTTAAATGTTTGCTGAAAAGCCAGTCTATATCGTTGGTTACTTGCACTATATACAAACGGATTACATACAGAGTTCAGAAGGAAGAGAATTCTACCGATCCAACTTGAATAAATGATAAACGATTTACTAAATATTGAAAATGCAAAGTGTTCCGCAATATTTTCCATGTTCAAAAGAGAGAAGGGGAATAAACAAATGAAAAATAACACCCCGTTAATAATCAGCATTTTAGCGACCGAATTTCTAGTTTGTAATGCTCGCTCTGCCTGGGCTGAATCCTCTGCTATGGTTATTGTTGATTTACTCAAGTGGCAAACAATCAAGCAATACATTGTAAGATTAAGAACCATGGCAAGGAGAAATTGAACTAAATCTGTTACATAAAGTGCTCCAGCGCACCATTGACACGAAAATTGACAATATATGAACTCCGCGGTGATTACAGCTGTGTTATTAGCAGACACAGCACAAATGGTTACCGACGTATACGGGGTTGATAAGCTGGCGAAAAGAAGCGAGACAATCCACACTCCTATAACCATTCGAATAGCCCTTTCATAGTTGCTTATGATCCTGTGCCAGAACGTGTGGCAGATTGCTAAGTATCTTTCAATGCTGACGAGTGTTACAGTCCATAAAGAAGCATAATAGCAAAGATAGATGAGGAAATTTGGCATTGAACATCCAAATGAGGAATGGAATGAAAAACGCAAATCATAATCCGGTGAGATTACGTAATCACCAATATATTGTACAAACGCTGCGAATAATAAGAAGCAATCTGCAATTGCTAGATTGACGAGATAAATGTTAGTACAATTTCGCATGAATTTGACACGATAAACAACTAAAATAAATGAACTGTTGCTGATGATACCAGTTAGGACGACAAGTGGAACAAAAATTGTCACGAATGCTCTTGATGCTATTGTGTATTCATAAACAGTTGACTTGTCATCTGTTATATTATCCACACAATTTGCCATGACGAATTCCTATAGCAATCATGAAATATTAAACTTGAATGCATAAAGTCCACTAACTCATTCTGTAACAGGAATAAACCTCATCTACTTGTTTTAAAAAAACACAGATGTTTCTCTTATGACTTGAAGTCAGCAAGTAAACCACTATCTGATATTACCTGTACGTCATAAAACACCTGCAAAACTTTCACGCATGCGTATAATGTTTAAGATAGCTTTGGAATTCAGTCGGCGTCGTGATGTGTGTCAGTATTCACTAATGGGAAATGGGCATGGCAATAAAGACAAGCTAAAATATCAATATTGGAATTGGCTTTATTAAAAATATATGTCTTATTATCAATCATCTTTTTCTTAGCGAGAATATTGGAGACAAAAAGTAATATTTTACACTGAGATTGACTTGTAATAGATGAATGTCGTGCAGCTAAGCTGAATCTGGTGTTGCACATCAGTTCCGATTGCCAAAGGAAAATTAAGTGCTTATCTTGTTTATCCATTAATTTGAATAACGATAATGGATTGAATGGCATTGACCTGGTTCTTTACTGACCCTTTATCTATTTTCTGATACACATGTTTATGTGAATAAAATTTCATTTACATTATTTCTTTAAATCTGCATTGAGTAAGCACATATCAATAGCGCAAAACATAACAATGGTTAATATGTCTGTATTTTCTTTTTTATTTCTTCTAATATAGTATTGCTATGTGCATCATTGTTTTCTAAGTGTACATAATTTTTTTAGCTTTATACAAGCATTCACGTAAGCCTCTGGTTAATTCACCGCTGTTTCATGGGTTCATTTATTATTTTTTTCGACAAAAAAGCACTGTTACAATAAATGCAGGACCTTAAAAATGTTTAATTAATTCCGAAATTAGGTGTTGAACTGTAATATTTATTTCCATAATTTCAATTTCACATTTTATCTCAAAAACATCCTTTTTAGCCCATATTTTGAAATTTCATTATTGGTGGCCCTTTTTATTTTTTGAAATTAATCATATGCATATTGCATAATTTAAATATTTAATGTATGAATTTAACGTGAATAAAATTTGTTTTTGGTCTCCTTTACCTTATCCATTTACCTTAACCTGATTTATAGAAATAGCGCCACCAATAATGTGCCTTTAGCATTAAATGGCCGATATATTATTAGTGATTAAAGAGTGGTCGGTTTTATTTAAAAAACTTTGTCCATTTTTTTCAGATTTTCTTTTATCATTATTGCTGTTGCTTGTTTCTTATTTGCTTCTATCCCTATTTTTGAATACTTTAACCCTAGTTCAATGAATAGGTATCAGTCCCCTCTTTCCATTGATACCAAATTTAAGGTTATCCATACATGTATGACGTCACTATGACGTCATAATTACCAAAATATTGAAGACCGGCATTGTACGGAAAATATAGGCAAAAATCAAAATGTTCTAAAAAAAATCGTAGGAATATCCGATTTCCATGCGTTTTTTTTTTGCAAAATATTGTAGGAAATGACTAGTTTTACCTAAATACCAAGTTTGAAATGGATATCTGCTTTATAAATGACTAAAAATTACATTTTTTA
>JXSR01S052302.1:26406-43774 GCA_000969725.1 Ophiothrix spiculata
TTTACTTAAACTAGCAATTATAGTTTTATCAACAAATCGATGCCAATCGAACTCCAGAAAAACCACTTTACGGACCAAATACACCTGTTACAGACTGGACCACAACATCAATGATCGATATCTGTCAACTCTTGGTATGCTATTGGGACTCGTCCAATTTCCTGTAGTGGTCGCAAAAGTTACAAAATTGTTTTAGACATTATATTTATCTTTTTTTCCAGCATAAGTTTGTTTGAATAATGTTGATTATCAAAATACTAAGCAAATGGAGATATTTTATTTTTGCTTTTCTAATGAATGGTATAAATGAATTAAATAACTACAATCTTCCTAATCATGCTCCCCTATAAACAAAAATTGATCGGTCCAGTGCTGATAAATTGATTGCCGTATCGTTGGAGATCGTGTACACAATCAATAAGGAACTCTCAAAATGGCCGCTAGCGGCATATGAAACTTTACGCTGAAGTTATAAGACACTTTATTTTTGTTTTTGTGATTGAATTGAGACACGATCCAATAACTGCATAATCTTCTACAATCTTCAGAGTTCCTGAGGAAGTCCCTCACATCCTCTACAGGCCCAGGGATTCGGCGCAGGCATGGCGGATACGGAGCCGAGTAAGACGCCGGCACCACCGTCCCGTATGAAGGCTACGGGCAAACGGGGGACCAGTGCTGACCCTAAAAACAAATCTCGGCTGGCAGCAAACGTTGGAGAAAACATCAAAGAAAAACAGGTCAGTAAATAAAATAGAATGATGATCAAGTCTAAATATGACATAAATTCAAAAATGTGTAAATTGACCATTTAGATATCAAACAGACTAGTATCTTAATTATTTAATATTTATTATTTTCGTATCGATACTGCAGATTTGTTTATGTTATTGTAATTTAACTAGTGAGTTTCTGAAGCATGTCAAACATCAAGCATACATCATGCTATATTGTATTTTCATTTATTAAGTTTCCCTTGCATACTGCATCGGTTAACTCGAGCGCAACACGCGCGATCGTCGGCGCTTCACAAACATTGGAATTAGACCAATCACACGCTGTAAATAAGTGCGACTTTCACGCAAACCACCATAGCAACAAGCGTCGTTCTCAAAAAACCCAGCGAACGGAGAAACATAATTATTAAAATACTGTAGATCAGATACGTATCTGTACTCTTAATTTTTCCACTGGAGGGTAAACAAACAATTTATATTTGGGGCCTTATTTTTTAAATAGCTTTTCTACCGATGCGGACATTTGTGATCTTTCTGAAATTGGCAATGACGAGATGTAGTTTTTTCTTAAATGTCACTTTGGCGCAAAGTTAAGATCCTTACTGGGAACAAGATCCTTACTGTTAAAGATCCCTTAACTCCAACCCCACACTGAATAATCAGTGGCAGTGCCATGGGGGGGGGGGGGGGGGGAGCAATAGCTCCCCTAAAGGATTTCTTGAAAAAATCAAAAGACAGAAAAAGGTATGGGGATAGAGAAAAAGGAACAGAAAAGAGAGAGTCGGGGGAAAAAATTGGAAGAAATGTTTTTAAATATCGTAAGAATTGATACCAAGTATCAAATTTGTTTGAGAAATTGAAAATGAGATTGTTATGAGTTTGTGCAGTTGTGAGACCTTTTTTGCATGGTTTCAAAAGTTAGGTCAAAAAAATTTGGGTGCACCTTTTGGGCCTCATAATGGGCAGTGGGGTTAGATCCCACCCTTTTTTTATAAAGACACCCTTGATACTGGAAATTCTAGGCCCCCTCCATTTAGGCAATTTATATGTTTCTTACATCCACTTTCGGTGTTAGACTGACACCCAAAAGCATTGCTGAAATTTATGAGCCGACTAATTTTCAGCTGTTGTAAGATATAAGTACAACTTGGGAGTCTGAAGAACCTCACCTTCAATAGTTTGCTTCCACCCTTTATATCAATGCACCCTTTTTAGTGGAAAATGTGAACTCCCACCTTTTAATAATGTTTTAAGATTTCAAACCCCCACCCTTTAAAAAGCGTGGACTGCCCACTATGGCCACATATATCAATTGCCCTTCCTTACAATAAACCCTGGCACGTGCGCCTGAGAATAATGCAGATCCGAAACTTTTTTAGCTGATTTCAGCTCTTTTTATTTCACGTTTCAGCTGATTTCAGCTCTTTCTATTACACTTTTCAACCCATTTCTTGATAAATCAGCCAAATTTGGTGCAGAATTTAACGGTTTTCAGTTCTTTTTTGAAGATTCAAGTTTCAGGTATGATAATGCTATTTTAAAATCCCTTTGAGAATGAGATCCTCAAGAAAAGATATAGGATATGCCCCTGACACTACATCCAATTGCATGGGTTCCACAAAATATTCTTGAAATTGGAAAATGTTTACAATCAACAGTTTATGTCTATTATGGTTCAGTGGAGTGAGCCCTCCTTAGACAATGGTTAGAAGTATGAGCTCAGCAAGAGTTTATACTGTGTGTTTTGGATTGCACATGTACCAGGCTAACTTGTAACTTATCTTCATGGGAAATCATGTTAAGTTGATTAGCAATTAACGATGTGATGAGACAAAGTAATCACCAAAGTCCAAATTTTATGAATCCTCTAAATCTTCAAAGCAAATTCTTTTTTAAAAAGTTATCAGATCGATGATAATACATTGAATTGACCAGAAGCTTTAAAATCAAAGGTATGCCTCTATAGAATTGTGTATATTTATTTTATCAACAAAATAAATAAATACACAATTCTAGAACGGCTTGCGTAAAGCTGGTCTAAACCCAATAGTGAATATACTTTAAAATTCTGATATATTGCGCACCATTTCCCCATAAAAATATGACTATTGGAATGGGGGCTCACTCACGTATGTGAGCAGGGTACATATGTCCAGCGGTCAAGACCCCCATTTCAGGCCTCAAGGTTGCTCATTAAACCCCCATTTTCAATATGAGCCAATTCTTTAGACCCCCATTTTGAAGAAAAATACAACAATTTAGCTCCAACTAAAGAAGTTTATCAGAAATTGTAAAATTTTTCACATCAGATGGCTATTTTTAGCAAAAATGCAGTTCACTAGACTTTCAAAGACCCAATTTTTGCTCAAAATCAGTAGACCCCCAGTCTGGCGCTTCGCGCCGGACATACCTATCATTTTTAAATTTTAGCGGGGACAAATTGGCAAAACGTATGATGAAAAGTATGGAAAACAAGTCTTTGGGCCACTCTCTTTGATGTGGATCTAGATTCACATCTTGGACATGGCACAGGGCTGGACATTGGTATTTTTTCATACTAGTCAGTCGGGCAGGTAACTTTACAAATTTACCCGCCTGACAAAAAATTGACTTGCAAGCCTGAATTTAAACAATTTTAAAATATATAAGACTTCTAAACATCAATAACCGAGCCAAAAATTCAAAATTTGCTACGAATGGTGCAAATTTGGGCATCTTTTACACATCTTATTAGGGAGTAGAAAATGAGGCTTGAAATGAGGATTATTAGTTGGCACATACCCATACCTACCATCAATGTTAATTGACCCCCATCCCTCTGGGCATCAATCAAAATATGTTTGCTTTGTCCGTGAGGTTAAAGATTGCATGTCCAGATCTCATTGTGAAACACAAGTTGGATAGAAACAAATTGGAAAAAAAAATAAGACATGGGGTATTGGTGCTCTTTCAAATTGCTGACAACATTTGAGAACCATAGCCCGTGGGGGGGGGGCACTGACCTAGAAAGGTGATACGGGTATGTGCAGCCCCCTTTTGTTTCACGCCCCCATTTCAAGCACAACCCTTAATTCACAAGCCCTATTTTTAAAACCTTCCAGTTCCCTAGCCTCATTTTTGGGAATAAAGTTCCCAAGACCCCCATTTCAAGAACAAATTGGGGAATTTTTGCTTTTAGATTCCAAATTTAGCCCCAAAAATTAGTTCTCAAACAAGGGTAATTTTTGGATCACTTCAGTTATCTAGACCCCTTTTCAGAGCCAATCTTCCATTTCCTAGCCTAGGGTTTCGGATATCGGGGCCGCACACCCCTACCAAAACCAAAGTTGGGTGCCCCCCCTGGGTTATGCCCTCGTCAATGAGGTTAAAAGAATATCCAGGTATCTCTCAATGTGAAACACAAGTCAGGTAGAAACGAACTGAAACAAACAGGCAAAGGAGCTCAAAGGGTCCCTTTGTTCATTGCAAAAAAGGAGGTTGGATAAAATTTCAAATTGGTGCCAATGGTTTGTTTTGCATATGTTTAATTAAAGTTAGATCCGGTGAGCTCAGATTTAAACTTCTTTATTAGACACTTTTCTGTTCTGGGTATACCAAGTTCGGTACAATTTGAAGTAACTGTTCTGGAGGCTTTTTCGTGGATAATTACGATAATTGTTGGAATTTAAATAACTTGAATATTTGAAGACATGAGTAAGAATACAGAGGCAGCTGAAGAGGTATGATTATTTTTATTACTTTGAAATTTGGAGTTTGTTTGGATACAGTTTTTTATAGACCTGAGATGGTGTTCTGTTTTTCTGGCCTATCTTTATGTAACTTTTATGTAGACGTTAGCACATAATGTATTTCATGTATTCATCTATAATCATTAGTTAGAGGCTTATTTAGCTTCAAAGATTGTTTGGAAAAATCTGTTTTAGCCAAATTTGCTTTTCTTCAGATTTCACTACTCAATCTGGTATACTTGCAAAGTTAGGTCCCGAAGTTGGTGCATTGCTGAAGGCTGTAGACTTGTGTCTTTTTTGAGTCAGCCAACAAAATTTGAAAATTCTTGTACCAGGCTTCATATTCAACAGAATCGGCAAGGTCTTTTTAGGATTCGAGTGTTTGAGTCATGAAGAGTTGGTATTATATTTAAAAAATGATTATCAGTGATGTTATTATTAGGCCAAAAAAATAATATTGTGTTGCCCTCAAGTGGAATTTCTGAAAAATGGAGTTGGTCGGTCGAAAAATATATATTTTTTATGATTAGTATTTTAAAAAGCACCCAAAGTGCCAAATTTGGGTGCATTTTCCACTACCGGTATATTTTCAAAATACTTAAAAAAAACCCCAATCCGAGCAAAATTGGGTGCTTTCCCGATTAATTTTAAAAAAAATATTTGACTAGGGTTGATCACTGAGGGCAACACAACAACCTTTTTTTGGCCTTAGAGTTAGAGCATGATACTGGGCAAAAATAGGGAAATAGATGAGGAAAAGCGGGAAAAAGCATCTATCACATTATTGATTGGTTAGCTGCTGAATATTGTACAGGTCACATGTTTTCCCGTACCAAAATTCAAACTGTTTTTTTATTGCTTTTTTAACAAGTGCATACATGTAGAGTATGATAATAATTTAAAGTTAGTTTAAACTAAGGAAGTTGTCGCCCTGCCCAATCCATTGCGATACGTCAACACACCTGCTAGTTCTGTTAGCAACAGGTGTACTGTCAAGTCAAGGTAGTTTCACACTTTGTTAAATTGTTGCCTGTTTTTATGTACAATTTTTTTTAGATTTCAGCAGCAGCTTAGAGCAAATTGAGTGCTTTTTTTACAAAATTTCTAAAGTTCACCCAAATTTGCAAATTTGGTCTGTGACGAAAACCTACCTATCAATATATCAAAAATTACAAAAATCTTTGAGCACCCCTGTATAGGGCCTACCATTTGTCAGTAACAACTCCTCAGACACCCCACCCCAGGGTGTGTGGTTGAGTCAAGATGCTACTAACAATAATAAACAAATCTTGATTTCATACAGGGTGCCTTATTAGATGGCCATTACAGTAAAGGCACCCCAAACTGGTGCACATTTGCGTAGCACAAATTGACAAATGATCAATAAAATTGAAGGAAACACAGGAAATTGGATATGATATGAATATTTATGAATCAATAAGGACAGGTGATCACCCAAATTACGAATATTTGTAGAAATCCTTGTAATAACTCTTTCAAGCTGAGATGAATATATTCGTCTCAGCTTTCAAGTGTCCAGCGTTGTCATGGTTACCAACTTTGCCTGAAGATGATCGTCCCTAAAAAGTATAATGGCCACATTATATGCGATTCAGGTATATCAAACTATGTGGAGCCAGGTTTGTCTATAATGACAGAAGTTAATTTTAGTGAGCAACTGCTGTGTTCATTTGTGACGCGATTAAGGGGAATGAGTCGGATGTCAGCAGTTTTCATTTTTGATATTTTATTACAATCCGATTGTACATCAAAAATTCTACATTTTGATTCAATTCCCATCTATTATGGGTCACCTGGTTCCAGAGTTACAACAAAACTTGGACCTTTCAAAAACAATGAAAAACAAATTTTCTACCTTTATTGTCATGTATCTCAAAATCAATATTCCCGACATCCGACTCATTCCCCTTGATCGCGTCACATCTATGTGATAATTGATCAAAATATCCATAAAAGATATTACCTTTGGATTTGTTTTGGAACCCAAGCTTTTTCAGGTTGAAGTAATCATTGAAGTACATGTACATGAACAGCACCCCTGATGAAGAACTCATCTCATGTAGATAGCAATAGCTACCAATGATTTTCCCCTAAAAATTTTTCAACAGAAAATTCGTTTGTGTCTATAAAGGGAGCTATTATTGTGGAAAGAGAAAGGGAATAATTAAGAAAGAGGGAATATAATTATGATGTAATTTAAAGATGAAGTTGAAATTGTTGACATTGATTATTTTGAACAAATGATCAATAAAATTGAAGGAAACATAGGAAATTGAATATGATATGAATATTTATGAATCAATAAGGACAGGTGATCACCCAAATTACGTATATTTGTAGAAATCCTTGTTATAACTCTTTCCAGTGTCCAGTGTTGTCATGGTTACCAGGTGTTTTGTTTACATGATCACATGATAAAAGCCTTGAATGTCTGAACTGAAGTAAACTCCCATTCAAATTTTCGCTAACAGTTCAAACTATTTGATGTAAGCTGACAGAATCAGTAATGTAATATATACCAATTGTGGCCCTGGAGCATGGTGGGTTGCATTTCAGTCAAATGTTTCCTTCTCAATGAGATTAAAACATTGTGCCTGTCAAAAATTAGAATTCAGAAATCAGTCAGCAAGAATACCGGTACTGCAATTATAGTGCATTATACAGTGCCTAACTTGGCGGCCGGGGGGGGGGGGGGGGGGGGTCTTCAAAATTTTTTGTACGGGTATGTGCCTGCCGGACTCCGAAAAACTGACCATCTCTATACCTATTTTTGGCTCAAAAACCCACCCATCAGTAAACCAATTTTAATGGAAAAGCACCTAATTTTACTCAAATTGGGTGCAATATCCAATTTTCTTGAGGGATTTTGTATAGCATTATTCTGAGGCCCTTGGGGGGGATAAGGGGGAAGGTCTTCAAAAAAATTTGTACGGGTATGTGCCTGTCGGACTCAAGACAAAGCACCCAATTTATGAAAATTGGGTGCTTTTATCTGAGATGAAAAACACCCCATTGATATACCAAAATCCTGGAAAAATCACCCCAAAAGGCAGGCACATATACGTATACCTTGTCAATGTAAGTAACCCCCCCCCCCCCCCCCCCCGGGACTTGGCGTAACATTTGGAAGTGTTGGAGACTAGGGAGCATATGCGACTCACCTGCTGATATATAAGGAACATTTTGAACAGTTGTGGAAAATCAACAAAATTTAAAAAACAAGAATTTTCTTTGACAGGAATGACACATAATTACCCAGCATAATTCAACATACGTACATCCTTGAAATAGTGTATTTTCATCATTGGGAGCTAATTGGTTTTTTAAAACCATATTTTTAGTACATCCATGATGGGAAATGTTACAATGAGTCAGCAGTAAGTTTTAAAACAATTAAGCAAACACCCAAAAGTATAATAATAGATATTGGCAGCGAAATGGTAGACATGGGTGCCTGTTGCCCTTTAGCTAGGAATAAGTTTTGATTTGATCCTGAGGGTTGGACGGTGTGATGATCAACTTAAGACACAGTGATTTTTGAGCTTAAAAAGTCAACAATCCTTGCACTGCAGTATATACTGACAAGTCTCGAGTCCAATGTGTATGAAATGATATCTTTCTCCCTTTCTAATCTATAAATATGATTATTGGTTGTGGATGTGACCATTCATAACCCCAGGAATTCCATTAATTCACCTTGATGAACTGCAAGGTCAACAATATTGCTCATTAGTTCATTTGAAACTTGGAAGTTGCTTCTTGCAAGTCAGTGCTCTGTAGGCGATTAATATTGTCCAGGGAGCAAAATTATGCAGTCCAGAATGTACACCTGTGAAACAGCTAGCATGAACTTATAATGTATCAGTTGCTATTTACTGGTTGGGTTTGATGACAAGAGATCTTGACTAATTGAATATTCTATACTTCATCTTGTTTGTTTTAATAAAGCCTTGTCATATGAAAATGATTTGACATTATGTTCTTGGAGGCTGGAACTAACGATCGGATACGTACTGTTTGGCCAGATATTATCAAGAACCTTATTGCATCTGCAGAGAATTTGTTTTCATAATTCGGAGTTTGGAATTCTTGGATAGAATGATGCTTGCTCTGGTATCAACAGACATGTTGTTCCAATATACTCAACAAAATAACCTACTTTGCACTACTCACTGATTTATACGAACTGTTTTTCTTTCTGTACCGCATTTTTACCTTGTTGATATAGCAGGAGGCCAAAGAAGACTTTGCATTTTGGGCCAATATATTAGGACTTGTGTACTTCTGAAAACCATGCATGTATTGTCTACTCTCAAGGAGTACATTACCAACAAGATTAAACTTTGTGTTATCATTCGATGGAAACAAGACTAAATTTGCATTCTTGAGAAAAGATATTGAACTTTAGGTTATCATTCTTACGTTACTCCTGCAATCATGCCATGATATTGGCAGGGATGGTAGATAAATTCGGGATAGGAATCTGGTATACCTTGCCAACGGAAAAAACGAAGCTTCAGCGCAAATTTGTAATTCGACGTCACAAAATTAATTATGTATTCAACCAATCACGTTCAAGCTCATTAGTATGCCCGATTTTAGCTGATTTTGTCAACAAAATGTTCTGGAAATTCTCTTGAATTTCAGTGCAATAAAAATGAAAAATAAACAGAACCAGACCCATACAGCATTAGATACACTAATTCTGAACAACTTTTGGCTGATGGTACTTTAAGCTCACCGACACAAAGAGTGAAATTTCCATTTGAAATCAGCTGACCTGCGCTGATAAAGCTTAAAGATTTCAAGTCACACACACGGGCACCCCAATTCCCATGCGCAATGTTCTGCGCATGTTCTGCGCATGGTTGCACATTTGATTGTCAGAGACCCCGCCCATGTAATCTTAATGACACCTTAATGACTACCAAATATGGCCATCTGAATGGCTTCTGCAGAAACGCGAGAGAGACAGGGCCCTGATATTGGCTTTGATACCAATCCTTATTGAATATATCAAAAATCAGTCACTTTGAAGAACTTATAATGAGGCTGATGGATCTAACATAATTTTTTTGGGGAAAAAAACACAACACCAATCTCTTTTGTTCTTGGATGATGACATCAACACAGACAGTTGTCAGAGACATCAGACGGCATCAAGTAGGTTAAAATACAACATGGTTAACAAGTTTTTTTTAACCAGGGGGGGGGGGGGGGAGATGGAGGGCAAGAGCTGAGATGGCTACTAGTCCCATTTTTGAGACAAGTCTCCTTACCCCCTTTTTTTTTTTTTGCTTGTCGTTTTTTTTAAATGTGTAAAATTTGCTTTGGGTCGATCCTTTTTAAAACTTCTGGTTTATGGGGAGATGGCCTTGTTGGACAAACCTTTTGAGGAGGGGTAACTGTAAGACCAAAACCATAGTCGGCCTCCAAACAAAATTTTTGCTACCAAACATTTGGTCGTGACGTCAAAATGACGAGTGACTCCAAACAAAATAACTTCAACACCGAGTTGAGACCAAATGAAATTTCGCACTAGATTGCACATGTTATTGAATTGCCATATACATTGGACCAAATGTTTGCTACCCGTTCATACTTCAAATTCGATGGCAAATATTTGGTGACGTCACGACCAAATGTTTGGTAGGAAAATTTTTGTTTGGAGGTCGTCTATGGTTCGGCCTTAAGGGTTATTTTACTGGGTTTTCTTTTTAGAGTCTGATATTGTCAAATGCCTACCTTTTTGGGCAGGGAAAAGGGTGGGGGGCAGGGAAAATTCCTCAGGCATGTTTGTACTGTAACCATCTAAGAAACATTTTTGACCTATCCATTTATAACAATTATATTCGTAGCAATACTTTTTTCTCAGCTTGGTCATGGTATAGGCCTACATAATTGTACATACAAAATGATTTTTATTACATCATATTTTACTCAATAATATAGCAAAACTGTATATATATAATTTTATTTTCTATTTAAAAGAATATAACTTCATGTATGTTACACAAAGTTAAAACAGAAAATTGTTCCATTGGTAATTGGAAATTACCATATATTTTTAAAAATTCAATCGTGAATCTATCCTAGTCATGTCCTAGTTTTTAAGTTACACCTTGAAACAGAAAAGTAAAACTGTGTCTTGTGTTCATGTTGCAAGACTGATTTTAGATCCACTTTTTGATTCTTATATAAATTCTTACTGAAAGTGTAGGCCTTAGTATTATCATGCATGGCAAATTAATAGGAGTGTAGACATACCTTCGTATTTTCAAGAGATGATAAATATCCATCGGTATCTTCGTTAAAACCTTTGAAAATTAGATTGAATTCCATTTTGTCTAACTATATGGTATTTCAATTCCATAAATCCATTTATTGTTCTACATTTGTGTGTGAATTATTCAGTTGGTCCTTAAGCATTAGCAAACTTGAAATACTAAATCAGTGTTGCCATTTAAGTGCATTGTTCAACTTCCATTTACACATAAGGTTTTTTTACATTTGTAAAAGAAATTTGATCCCGGTAATAAAAAAATCCTGAAGAAAACACCTCAAAATCTGTTCTTTTTTTTAAATTATAGGAAGCATTCATTACGGTACTCTAGTAGTTTGTAAAGCTTGTATTTAAACAAACTTCTGAGAACCACCCAAATCCATGAAGCCAATTAGAAAGATACATGCCAGCCCTGGCCGGTCACTCCACAGGCAAGACTTGCTTAAGCATATAATATTGTGCCTTTAGTTTTTCTTCTCCAAACTCTATATCTTGAGTTGCTATCAGCTCTGAATCAAATCTTTGACCAAGACATATAGATAAAACAAGACATTTCAGAGTTACGATTTGGAACCTGCTGCGCATTGCATTGGGCTCCCTGTTTACAATCATGGCAACACCAGTAAAAGTTGAGTACATCTTAACTTGAGTTTGTTTTATAAATGGAGTCAAAAGTTTTATTTGACTTTTCAAGCTGTATTTATGATGTATGGTTTCCTCACTTTCCTGACTATATGCATTAGTTCCTGATTACAAGGCCAAGATAAAACCTGCCTCTTGTTTTACCTTTGTAAAAATTGCATTTGTCAGGAGGGGAGGGGTACGATAATAAAAATGTTTCACCTAAATGTTACTTGACTTGAGAAGTCTGCTGTACCAACTTCTAAAGTTGGCTTGCTTGCAGAAGTGCCTGCAGAAGTTTGAGTAAGTTAGTGGAGTTTTAGAATCCAGAGATGTGATCAGTGGTTTGCAGTGCCCAAAGTAGAGCAATCCCACTGGAAACTAATGGTTTGACATGACTATCAAACCAAGGAGAAATTAAAGTAAAGCTTCTTGTCCATGGAAACAGGGAGATGCAATATGACCAGGGTTTGAACCCAGAACCATCTCTGTATTAAGAAACCCTTGCTTTAAATGATCGGCCACTCTCCACTTATTGGGTAAATTACCCAAAACCACCTCCCATTGAAGTTCATCTTTGACGTGGGAAGTTTGAATGAGAATTACGGGTCAATGGAGCAATATATATTGAATTCTTGACCTAAACCTGTTAACTATACACAGGGAAGTAGTGATGTCATAATTTATGTTAATCACCCAACACGTGCGTTTTGGACCTAAACAAATGGTGTGACCATTTTTGCCACACGTTAAGTCTATGAGAAAAAAGTCCCGACTCTGATTTCATACCATAACTTTTGTCTAAAAAAAAAATAAGGGAGAACATTCCGGCCTATTTTGCTGAAGGTTCTGACAACAAGCCAGGACGGGACCCCTGTCGTTATTTTCGTTTTCAAACCGAGAAAAAACAGTCTGATTTGTATGTTTACGTATGCCTATTCTGTTAATACGTATGATCAGTGGACATAATCATTTGTTTGGGTCCAGATCGCACGTGTTGGGCTAATTATCATAAATGTGACGTCACTACTTCCCCGGCGTATATAACAAAGCTCGAACCTGAGACCTTTACTGATTCAAAGTTCTATATTATTGTTCTACTAGACAGCACCAGCACTTAAATTGTAACAGAATTTAATGATATAATGGATCAAAAATATGGTTTAAGCTTTAGTCAAAAACACACCCATTACAGAATAAAATTCTGAAAGCAGGTCGGCGGTCGCGGTATGTATGTACCTGTTGATTTGTGAAATGTTTCTTTAGCCTTGTTGCATCACCTGTATCATGTGATCTACTAGAGAGTACTTTCCTCAATTTGAGTCCCCCCCCCTCAACTTATCAATATTGTCGATAAATAATTCATGTAGACACTATACTCATTGGTTGTCTAATGTCTATCAATAGTATCAGGTATGTTGCCAATTGCCATATTTTGTTGTCCCTTATCAGGATGAAGAGATTTTTATGAGAGATTTGTTTGCAATGCTTGCTCTATGTACGTCATTAGATGATAAAAATGTTACAGACTATGAATTCTGGAGCTATTTATGGCTGATAATGCTTTCGGATGCTGTGGTGTACACCTACATGAAGCAAAGTGCCATCAAAACTATATCCATAGTGATTTACATAAAATGTTCTTGTAGGCCTAGAATGTTGTTGTAGACCTAGAACAGACCAGTTTCTCAAACTCAAATCAAAATCACATACACCTGCAAGTCGAAATTTCAATATAAAACCGTGAAGCATCATCAGACCATAATGATAAAGATGAAGGATATTTATGTTGTTACTGGATAATTTAGCTGTCCCATACAAACAACAGCATGAAGAAACTTGGTGTATCAGGATCAGGATCTGGTAATCATGGACAAGGATCTAGCCGTCAGAGGGCTAGCAGACCAACTGGGCCTGGAACTGGATCGAGTCCTCATCGGCGGCATGGACCGCTTTCATCTGGGGCCACATGGTCTATGGCTGGTAATGTTGCCAGGCTTCTAGTTCCACAATCGCAGGTTGGTGCAAGCAAATTATACCGATTCTTGAAATGGCTGCCATTTTAAAACTACAAATGCAATCAATCAACAAACAGTTTTGGAAAGGTGTTTCTCTCTTCTTTCTAGTCATGCATAGTTTGAATTTTTCTGATTTGTAGTTCCATGGTGAAATTTACTTTTATGAACTTTTCTTTTTGAAATTGTTGGCCCAATTTTGATCAAAGAAGGTTCTGTATGACATTTTTAGAGGATGGATTAGATTGGTAGTAAGCAAATTTTGCTGGGCAAACTTTTATTAATTATACTTGAATTAACACTTCAAAAAATGTTTTTTTCATACTGTAATTTAGTTTTTGGGTGAATTTTACAATGAATTGTGTCAATAAAAATTTAGTGTTTTTAATTGATAAAATCAGCTAAAATCGACTTAAATCAGCTAAATTCGGCATGTTAGTGTATTTTTGCTCCATTTTTCATTCATTTTGATATTTGGTATCATGAATTACAGGTTTTAAGGTACTACAACACTTTGAGTTCAAATATGATTTTTTAATGCTCTTCTCTCCTAAATACAACAATTAGCTCCAAACTTTACAATATATAATGCAGAATTGACACATATCTCCCATTGGATATAAAATTCAAGGCAAGTGACAAGCTTTAAACTTAGATATAAAGGGCGATAGTGTAAGATTGAAAAGTTTGCCAAAATAGAGAAAAGAACATGTTTTCCAACCTGAAAATCAATATGAATTTTGAAGTCATATGTTGAATTTCAATAATTTTTCCAATTAGCTGGTTTAGGAAGTGATGCAAAAATTCAACAAAAATTCTGTGTAAAAATATGTCCTCCACTATGGGAACACATGGGGCTAAATATAAATTCAAAGTTATTGTTATAAAGCATTTAGGATATTTTGTCCCCTTGTAATGATCCAGGACTATGAGGACCATAATGTTCCTGGAGCATATTGAACTTCAAATATTTCACAAGGTTAATTGTTTAAGCTTCTAGAGCATATTTTGGTTAAAATTCCAAGACCATAACAAATAATTCATTGAAATATAAAAATCTAATATATTCCAGGATCATATGTGATGGATCACCCCGAAAGGGGGGACTTTGCAGATGATATCAATTTTGATTTTATCATTTCATCTGTTAGAGCATTTTCTAAGCTATAAAATGACACCTTACTTGTTGAAATTTATCAAGGCGATCAAATTTTACAACCGAAAATCTGCTGGAAATTCTTGTTATTTTTGTTGTCTATTTTCACCTGTTTCTCGAAAAGTGTTCTGTCGCAAAGTCCCCCTTGTCGGGGTGAGTCATCACATATTTTCCTCATTGTCCCAGGTCTGCATGGTCCTGGGCATTTTCAGGGGATAAAAATCTGGTAAGGTCTTGGCTATAGCAAGCTTGAATTTATTTTAATTTTAAAAACGATAAATCCAGTTGCCAGATAATTTTGGAACTGCTTTGATGAATATTATTGTTACAATATCTTCTGTCAAGTATTGGAATTATTCAGGGGGGTTAAAAATCTGGTAAGGTCTTGGCTATAACATTAACAAGCTTGAATTTATTTTAAAAGCGCTAAATCCAGTTGCCAGATAATTTTGGAACCGCTTTGATGAAAATTAGATGAAGTTGCATCTAAATATATTTTTACAATATCTTCTGTCAAGTATTGGATTTATTTTCTGAAGTGATTTGCAACCTTAGAAGATATGAGACATCCATGCAACATTGAGAGCACAATTAACTAAACAAAAGAAAACATTGTTGCTAAGGGCCTTAACACGATGTAAACAAACCCATGATTCTCAACTTGACATAAGAAACAAAGCTGTGTAATTTTGATGGATAATACACAGCATCCATTTTCAAGGTCTTTCCTTGTTTGACTAGAGGACCATCCATCACTTTCCTGTATCCATTCTATACAAGCTGCGAAACCAGACATATTGTCGCATAAGTTATTTATTCAATTCCATTCATAAAGTGTAAAGAAATACACCCAAGTCAAGTGCGCAACCGGGGGGGGGGGTCTCAAAAGTTTAGTTTGGATAGGGATGTCCGCTATGTCAAAAGTGCTAAAAATGCAAAATGCGGGTATAAAGAACACAACAACATACAGCAATTTTAAAGGAACTGTAAGCACATTTTGGGACCTATTAATTGACTGTAAATTGGGCCAAAATTAAACCTTTGAACCCGACGAGCTGGTAAACCGGCTCACATGTACATATATATACCGTATACCTGATTATCTGATTTCAGGTCATATGTCAGAAACTTGATGTGTCTGTCAAACAGGCATAGGTAGTCACAATTTTCAATGGTCTTATTTATATGGGAAGACATCAAGGAAGCTTTGAACCCATGGTTGATGGGTCATTTTGCTCTTATTTACTTGACATAGTTGAAAAGTTAACTCATATTTTCGTAAATTTGTCATAATTTTCAACAAATGTGGCTTTGCCCATAGACTACAACGTAAATGTTGAATATGTTGGTCGACACTAGTGTATTTTTTTGTGAATGCAGGTTATTGGAACAGTTCAGATTACTTTAAAATGAAAAAGTAAAGCAAGGGAAATCAAAATCAAAGCAAGTTTATTTTGTGTTTTTTAATTTTCGGGTTGGCCTGGATCAGCAGTACAGATCTGCATGTGGAATGGCCAGTGTTCAAAGGGTTAAGGCTACACAGATCAAAAGAATGACTGGAGAGCTGTTAAACAGGGTTTTGAGCCTTTTAACCACCATAAAAAGGCAATCTGGTCTTATATGTGAGTACCCCCTTCCGTGTTATACTATCAGTGCAGAAGTATCTTTAATAAACAAACATCAGATATTCTTTGAATGATGTAGAATACGGACTGTTGCTTGAAATAATATGTCATACAAAAGTGGACCGTTTTGACGATTATGATGTTTCTAAGTGTTGATTTAGGGAGTTGGTATTTATTACGTAGCGGGAAGTAGATACAATTTGGATTATGGCTTACTTTTCACGGCACCACCATCCTACATTCAGCACAGCTGGGAATGTGGCGTTGTTTGCTGCAAATCAGGTATGCCTATATGTGACGATTAGAAAAAAATGAATAAAGCTTTATGTGAAATCATTTTGAAGATGAGTACATCAGACAAATGAGGACAGAAAGCAAACTGGGCAATTTTATTAGGGTGTAGCTAAGGTGTTGTCAGGGAGGCATGGAGGAAAGGAAATGCCAAACTTGGCCCCCTTTTTAATTGGTAGGAAGTCCACTTTGGAATGTATGGGTTAATTTAGTCACCAAAATCAACTGATTGGTAGGAATGATATAGGGATGAAAGTGACATTGGAAATTAAGGTAAAAATCATCAAAAACAGTTAAGAAAATAGCAATGTGATATCACAGTAAAACTGCTTGATTTAGAAGTTGTAATAGAAAGTTTTATGTAGTTGTACACAGTAATGTTTTGAGGTCATGGTTTAATTGACCTTAAAACTGTGGGCATAACCCAATGTGCATTTTTTTAGTCTATACGTTATTTTGAGAAACTACACAAAATATAATAGGGAATAAGTGGCAAGAGCATGTTAATCGCATGGTGTTAGTACGTGGCCTGTATGGCATGCTTGATTATTGTGTCACTGTGTATCGTATTCTGCGTATGCCGGGTGCGCATGTTATAAGTACACCATACTTACAATAACTGAACTACACGCAACTGTCATGTTATTATATGCAGCAACTACACATATGGTGTCCATAAGTGCTAAGTGTATCTATGGTCTGTATAAAGCAAGTGGCTAAGGGAAAAATTACAAAAAAAAGGAACAGAATCCATGTCATGATCACGTTGTCCATATCGAAAAGATTTCAATGAAATTTCTCATATAATGACTTAGCATTAACATGTACAATACACACACACAGTCTGTGAGTAATTGTTCCAGTTCAATGAGTACCTATTTGTTCTGCATG
>JXSR01S052302.1:46288-57755 GCA_000969725.1 Ophiothrix spiculata
TCACCCAATGACCCCTATTATTTTGAAAGTCAACCTTATAATCCTCTTTTTTATGATTACTTATCCATTGCCCTGATTTTTTGAGAACCTACACCAAATGACCCCCTTTTTTGCTCAATTTGTTGATTTTTTGCCCCTACATTTAGAAATATACGTCATTTTCATATTTGAGTGCGGAGTATTCCTCTATCCTATGAAAATAACACATTTGCCTGTTTTCTTTTCAAGTATTCCGAATGTAACAAATCTTTATTCTGAGATGTTTAATGTCACAGCAAGTACTCAGCATGTTGTACACATGAATGTTAACCACCAATCGCTAACTGTCAAATCAAAGCGATTACTTTACAATCCCACCAGTTACACCATAGATAAAATTACCTTGATAAAACGATTGGGTTTCTGAGCTGATAGGTATCAAGTGAATTTCTTGTACCGATAGGAAGGATGAAGTCCCGGTAGCCTTTCTCCAAGGCTTTGTATTGCAGGGTATATTGTAATGTATATATTGCGCTCGTTGAGGGCAAGCGCCTTACGACGCTTGCTGACTCGTGCCTTCGGCGCTTGCTGACTCAGCACTCGATTTGAGTCTAGGCCACGAAGCTTCTTTAACAAAGACTAAAGTCCCGAATGAAGTGATGCTTACATGCAAATGTTCATTGTTGTTTTTTGTTATAATGATCATTTGGGTTTTTTTCCAACTTGAACACTGACAATCTTGATGGAATAAAGTAAATGTGTTAAAAGTAATATACCTATTTTTAATCGTTCTTAAAAGCAGTGCCCTGCAACACATATCATTCTCATGTCTGTAATTTACAATTCAGGCAGAGATCTAAATTGACACTATGTTAATCAGTTTTAATGTCCCATTACAACTGTTTAACAACATAGACGTGAAATGAGTCTTAAGAAAATTCATGCAGAGATCTAAATTGACACTATGTTAATCAGTTTTAATGTCCAATTACATCTGTTTAACAACATAGACGTGAAATGAGTCTTTAAGAAAAATTCATGCTGAGATCTAAATTGACACTGTGTTAATCAGTTTTAATGTCCGATTACAACTGTTTAACAACATGGACGTGAAATGGGTCTTAAGAAAACATTTCTGCTCAATATTTGCTCATTCCAGTACTTCACATATGCCAGCATATTTGCATACTGAATTCAAGTATGTGTAGAGGTCCCTAATTGTGGTGTTGCTTGCCACTGGACGATTAAAACTATCTTGATTACGTAATTTCATTTGCATATTGGTGTTTCATCGGTATCCTAGCAACTGTGTATTGTTTTGATAACAAATCTTGGATTCGGAAGGTTGTGATTAGTTTGATATATATACTTGGCTTTGTTTGCTTGCATGTTAGAACTGACTTGGCAGTTGCAGTTGTGTAAATTATTATTGTAATTCAGCAATACTGTAATGGTCAATTGCCACATGTGACCCGTCGTTACACGCTTCTTACATGTTTATGTTTCCCATTTCGAGACACCGACAACATCAAGTTATTCTACACCAGAAATTGAATAATCCTTTTACTGGTGACCAATAGTTTTAAATGGCATATGGATGTGACAATTCCACACTGTACAAGATATGGATTGAAATTTAATCACCTCATCAACAAGAAATATATATATAAGGGCTTTCTGTCCAAGAAAAAAAAACTAGACCCCAAGGTGACGACCCCCCCCCCCCCCCCTGTTTTACGGGTGGGTGGATCTTTCAAGTTTTCAAGTAGGGTCGGTCGGTCGGTCAGTCAAGCGATTTTTTCCCAAAAATAACTAAAAAAAAAAAAAAAAAAAAAGAATAAGTGAACAAATTTTGCAAAAAAAATTCTAAAAATATTGGGTTTTTTTCAATGCTTAACCTCGACCTAAACCCTAACCCTAACCCTAAAATTCCTAACATCACCTAACATTAAACCCTAGTCCTAAAACCAACCCTAACATTTTTCTGGATTTGACCTAAAGTACACTTGGTCCAATCTTTCTTTGTAACTTACTCCTTTACTGTGGAGTAATGTTTTCACCTTTATACCATTAAAGCTTCACACCCCATTACCATGGCAACCAAAGTACACAAGCTAAGGATGCGCCAGGTGTTATCTGTCAGACGCTGTAGACAGAGGCATCGTTGACTTGAGGGATGTATTGTTAACAGGCTTTGATCAAGTGTTCAATTAATCAAAACAAATTGCCATTATCAATGACATATGTGACCATCCCTACATAAGAGCAGTAAAAGCTGCCAAAGATCATGTTTTAAGGTTAAAACTGTGAATACCTAAATAAGCATCTTTTGATTCCCTCAACTGAAGTTATGGCCCTTCAAAGGTTTTCATGCATAGTATTCCTACATGTGCCTTTTTCCATTTTGTTTGATGTAAGTCATGACTCCACTATTTGAAAATAGCCTGTAGTGGTAAAATAAGATGCAAACTTAATAATTTTCAAATACATGTACTTGGCATGCCATGTATTTTCATCTGTAGTGCAAAGTAAAATTTGCCACATTTACTTGTTTTTTGTTGTGTACCATCACATTATGATGCATGTAGGCTATATGTTCTTATTATTATCAATATCAGTGTGTTTCACACTAGCACTACAATTGGGCTCGACTGATTTGGTTTACTGACAAGAGATGATAATATTGGTCTATTCATTAGAATATGCATAGGCCATTCTATGTAATAAACCTGAAGTAACCATTGTCTAATATTTATAACTTACAAGCACAAGTTGATAAACTAATTGTTTAGTCCTAAATTAATTTAACTTGAATGAAACAAGAACAGTTCGCTGGTCCAACGGCTAGTGAGGTTACCCAAAAGCTTGCTTGTCCGACAGCTTGCTAGTAGTTCCGTATTGTAATATAGGCTGAATTTTAAAGTCAACCTGCAAATCCAAATTGGAATTGCTTGCTAGTCTGAATTTTAAAAAGGGCTTCTAGCCAGAATCTTTAGTCCAAATAGAAAAAAACTATGTGCATAATTTTCTATTACTTTTTTCATAATTTGAATTATCAAGCTATTTTGAAATTCGGACTAGTGCTGTTTTCAAAATTCAGACTGGTGAGCCTATTTTAAAATTCGGAATAACAGGCTGTTTCTAAAATTTGGACTAGTGAGCCCTTTATAAAATATGATTTTTTTTTAAAATTCAGACTTACAAGCCTCATATTTTCATATTGGGACTAGCGAACCTTCGGAGTAGAGAACTGTGTTTTCAGACTAGTGAGCCCTTTTCAAGGTTATATTTTCCCCATTGAATAACATGTTTAGACTAGGAAGTCTTCAGACTAGCGAGTTTTTGTGCTAGCAAGCCGTCGGACTGGCGAGCAGACCCCAAATGAAACGCCCCTTTTGGATTCTAATGCAAATTACCTGTTACAGCCTGACAAGTTAGAATGGTTTTCAATATTGTTACTTGGATAAATAATATGATTCTAAATAAGGAACCATCAGATTCAAATATATGAGCAATAATGATAATGAAGAGTGTATTTTCAAAACTCACTTAGTCCAACGGCTGCCGGGATGCTAGATTTTGAAATCTAGATTATTCTGACACTCCTTTTACCTTATATTGCAGGGGTTAGGCATCCTTACCCTGATGATCATTGATCAGATTATCATGGTGTACTGTCCTGTAGGGACATTATAGAATAATAATAAACAGATTTTTCCTTGGGGATTTTTACCAAAACTCTAGAAGTCCAGGGATTAAGCGTGTTTATAAATAATTATCTTATTGAGTGTGTGCATGAAGTGCTTGTGTGAATCTTTGATCCAAAAAACCCCATAAATTTGGGTCATTTGCACTGAGCTTTGACCAAAAATTCAACTCAAAAAATCAGAAGTATGATAGATTTATAATCTATGCAAATATAGCATGTGGCAGCTATTGGACCTAGTGAGGTTTGGAAAAACACTCTTCAATTAGCCTCTAAAGTGAAAATATGATGGTCAATTTCCTTTTTTCATGTAAAACACACCAATTGTAACCCCTAATAATTTGATGAATTCAGATATTATGTATAAATAAACTCATTTTTGAAATTTATCACTTTACACTTGTTATATGTTAGAACATGTATCATTGTATGTTCATTAATATAAAATTTCGAAATCATAATAAACCAATGCTTTTCCTTTTTTCTTCTCTCTGTAATATTGCAGCAAAAATTAAAAGAAGAAAGAGAGGCCAAAAGAGCCCAATTGGATGAGCGCCATGACTTTGTTATGGATGCAGTGGCAACCAGTCTCAACTTGGAAAAAGCCGAGGTTGAAGATGCCATTCTTGAAGGCGACACTGTAAGTTCAATTTGATACCTAAAACAATCCTGTAACCAGGGATGGGTGATTGGGAGGAGGGCTATGGGGTTGGGAGAAGGGACAACTGGGGTTAACAGCTAGGTTAACAAGCAATTTTTCCCCTGAATTTTTTCCCGACACGTGACCAATAGGTTATCTATGGAACCGCCGTTACGCACCACAACAGTATAACATAGCCGCTTAGAATATGCCAGTTAATACTACAACCCCTACAACAAGATTACTTGTGTAAACAAAAACAATCAAATGTTTTCAATTTGCTTACCTTCGATGACTGCATTTCTGCATATTATGCCTTTCTGTCTAAAAAAGCATAATTAATGTACTGGCAAACAAGTGAATATACATCCAATTTGATAAGCATCATAATTTTTCTCAGCTTGGAGAAAGAATAGGTTGAAGATGCCATTTTTGAAGGCGGCTCTGTGAGTTCAATGTATACATTTAGATTACGGAAGTACAGGGAGGGGCAAGGAGTTTGAAGGACCAAGGGGCCAATTTGATGGTTGCTGTGGCAACCATTCTCAACTTGGAGAAAGCCGAGGTTGAAGGCGACACTAAGTACAATGTAGACAGTGGAATTACAGGGGGCAGGATTGGAGGGGGGTGATTAGATGAGTGTCAAGACTTTGTTCTGGATGAAATGGTCACCAGTCTCCACTTTGAAGGCTTGCACATGCTTGGGTTGAAGGTGCCATTCTTGAAGATGATATTGTGAATTCAGTACATTCTGTAGTACTGTAACAGACCGGTAACCAGAGAAGGCAGAAGGGGCAAGGGGGAGTAGGGGCAAGAAGGTTTCATTTAGATGATCAATATTGTTTAGATATGATGCTTGGTGTTGGCAGTCTCAATTAGAGAAAGCTGAGGTTGAAGATGCCATTCTTTAAGGCGATCTGTAAGTTCAATGAATAGATATGTTTGGCAAAGTAGCCATATGAACGAAAACAGAAAAAAAATGCATAAACATTCAAATATTTGTAGCCTTTGGTTTCTGATATTATTCTCTGTGTCATTCATTTCAGATCAAACAAATGGACAAGTTCTTTGAGCTGGAAGCCCAGGTTCATCTGATGTTCTTTTATCAGGATGAAGATAGCAAACCTGACACAACAAAGCATGCATGGATGCAGCAAGAAGGAGGTATGGTTACACGGGGTGGGATGGGAGGGATGGGGTTGTGTGTGGGTGGGGTGGGGTGGTGGTCGTCTGATGTTCTTTTATCAGGATGAAGAGAGCAAACCAGACACAACAAAGCATGCATGGATGCAGCAGGAAGGAGGTATGGTTACACGGGGTGGGGTGGGAGGGATGGGGTTGTGTGTGGGTGGGGTGGGTGGGTGGGTAGTGGTCATCTGATGTTCTTTTATCAGGATGAAGAGAGCAAATCAGACACAACAAAGCATGCATGGATGCAGCAGGAAGGAGGTTGGTGGGGTGGAAGGGATGGGGTTGTGTGTGGGTGGGGTGGGGTGGTGGTCAACTGATGTTCTTTTATCAGGATGAAGAGAGTAAACCAGACACAACAAAGCATGCATGGATGCAGCAAGAAGTTCTTCAGTTCTTCAGGTGACGGTGTCACCTGAAGAACCATTTCAAGAAACACTGACCCAAGATTGGAGATAACACAGTGTGTAATCCAAATTTATGACAAGTGGTAGCTATTGCAGATCTGACTCTATTGCTCTCATATGACGGTTTTTACATAATTTTTTCAGGTGAAGCTGTGCGTCTTGGTCCAACTGGTGTAGCAAAGAAAAGCAGTAAACCAAGACTGTTTGTTACAGATGGGACAGACTCGTCTCTCAGTGGAGTCTGTGTCTTCTTTCTCAGATGCTCACCTTCAAAGAAAGTGGAGGAGGCAAGTGTACACAAGGTGAGTGTTAAGGGCACAGTTAACCCCTCATTTTCTGAAATATTTTACGTTTTTTTTAACTCAGCAACCGATAAGTAAATCCATTTAAAAGTATAGATTTCTTCATGTGGATTTTCACGTAGCAGATGATGGTTAGGTCAGTTTCGGCCCAAAATGTATGATTTTGGACCAAGGTCCAAAAAACCCTTGTTCTTGGGCCACTATATTTGTAAACAACCTAACTAAATTTTGAAAAAATAAAAGTTGGACCTCCTATGCTTTGAAGAATCTAGAAACACATGTCTAGGAACACATTTCTCAAATTTTTGATTTTTGACTTTCTTTTTGAAATATTGCCAAAAATGGGCGTAAAATATGCCAACAATGACAAAAATATTTTGACTAAAAAAATCATCCAAGGGGGTGTTTTAAAAAACTGTGGTCATGCTATGCCTGCAGCATTATACTTGCGTTTCCCCGGGGGTTTCAGACTGTATTACTTGTAGTTGTAACAACATCTTTATGATGACAATTTTCAGGTGTGCAGTTCAACCTTGTTATGTAAAGACAAATTTACAACAAGCATTGCAGACCGTTTAATCAAATGGCTTATTTTTTGGTCACAAATAAACGCCACAGATAGTTCTAGTGAATGCAAGTTTAAAAAAAACCACCCTATTGCGGAAATTATGGAAACCTACTGTACTGAATGGCAATGGTACCCTGTTGCTTGTTGCTGCTTCACATGACAAAAAGATATGGTAGTGTTGGGATGTGCATGATGTCTGATTTAAGTTTTTCGCAAACCTAATTTCAGGTCCTACTCTGATGTATTTGTTTGGCATAGATTTTACGGTGACTTGATAATCATTTTTTCCATTGTCTACTTTACAGGATATCATTTTCTCCGTCCTTGACACCACTGAATGTGGACTTCTCAGTGCTATTGAACGCTACCTATCAGAAATCATCATTCCGTTCCTGAAACGCAACGAGAATGGTTGGGGACAACTATCTTCTCAAGCCAATCTGCAAACCCGTGAGGACTTCTTTCACAACCTTCAGTCTTTCGTGTCTATACTTGGTAGCGCACAGAATTCTCTTTCCGAAAGAGTTGAGCTGAAAAAATGTGAGACGTACGATTTGAGTAAGCTTAGCAAACCTGCTGATTATATCGCCGTAGCCAATAGTACGCAAGATGTCGAGATCATAGAGGGCGTCATGTCCATGTGGAGTAAACAGATTGAACAGGTTAGTTTTGACGGAAACATTTCTGAAAAAATCTTGAATAAAATCATTGTAAAGTCCCCTTTGTGTATTTATACTTGACTAAACTACAATACCAATTGTCCCAGGCCCGTAGCCAGGGGGTGGGGACATCGCACTCCCTCCCCCAAATTTGAAAATGTACAAAAAAGGTCAACAAAAAGTCCCTAAATGTCCACCAAAAGAACACCCAAAGCACCAAAATACGTAAATGTCGGTCGTTTTTTAATAAAATAATGCACAAAATGATTGCAAAAGTGCTAAAAACCTTTTCTCTTTTTTTTCTTTTTGCTTGTCACTTTGTCAAAACACAAGGCGTTAAACGTAGCCCCTCATCCACGTCAATCAAACGACTATCGGAGTTCAGTACGTCATAAACCAAAGCCATAAACATTGATTGATCAATACCACTAGCTACCACTGTGATATAACGGGTCTCCGTTTTAAATCCAATTTAGATGATGATCATGATCGATTTATTTATAGGCAGATTGGATGATAATGAGAGGATTATGTATACAGTCAAATTGTATTTTTTTAAATTTTGTAAAACAGTAAAGTAAAACATTTATGATTTATTTGAAATTTAGTATGTAGGCCCTACGATCGCCTAGTTTTTAATAATGTCATTTTGTTTTTCAAATTTATTTAGGGGCAACTTTATGTACAAAATTAATAAATTTTAAAGGAAATAGATACTTTAAAGAAAATAAAGTGTTTGATGATCATTAATTCCAAACACTTTCTTCAACAAAGGAGTAAAGCAGTTTTGAAATCACAGGGCCTCTCCAATTTGGAAAGTGTCAATAAAGGGTTTTTTTTGTATTTGTATTTTACATAGAAATAATTTTGGAAAAATGATAAATAATAAGGACCTCCCTCACCATAGTTTTAAAAAGTTCTGACATAAAACACAAAAATTAGCTTCTGATGAGCGAGGGTTGGCCTGTGGCCTCCCTTGCAAAACAAATTTGTCAAGCATGTAAGCTGCTGATGTAACCAAGTCTATAACTTTTGACATAAAACACATAATTAATTTGGTTTCACCTGAGACTATAATTACCTTGTATTATAGTCTCAGGTTTCACGAGTGAGCCTTAGGCCAAGTAAAAAATTTAAAAAAAAAATTTGTCCGGTGTTTGAAAGAAAAGGAGGAAGAGGTAGGGCTGCTTTTTATTTATCATTTTTAACCGACGATCAATGGGGAATTACTCAGTTGGATAAATCGTTTGATTGGCATAATTATAACAAAGGGTAGTGGTCGGATGAGGGGCTACGTTTAACGCCTTGTTTCCATTGTGTCAAAACCACTAAATTTTTCCTCCAAAAGGTCCACTTTTTGAAAATCTGCACCCCCCTTGAAAAAATCCTGGCTGCGGGCCTGAATAGTCCAACCCACTCCTCCCCCCCCCCAAAAAAAAAGGGAGGGAGGGCCCTGTCATTGCAAGCTGGACACCATGCTCACTTTTTGTCTTTCAAAATGGACCACATGTATTTTTCCTTCATTCATCTAATACCCTAGACAAGTACATGTATGTCATCATGTTTTACCCACCCAACAATATATGTTCAAATCAAGTCTGAAAACATAGGCCTACCCTTTTCAAATATTACGCTTTCATTAACCCTTTGAACCCGATGAGCCAGTATTCCAACTCACGTGTACATGCACTGTGTACCCGATGAGCTGGTTTACTGGCTTTTAGATCATGTGTCAGAAAATTGATACTTGTCAACCAGCATGGGTAGTTACAATTTTCAATGGTTTTATTTACATCAGGAGACATCAATGAAGCTTTTAACCTATAATTGATGGGTCATTTAGCTTTTATTTACCCGACATAGGTGAAAAATTCCTCATATTTTTGGAAATTTAACCGCAATTTTCAATTAATGTGGCTTCACCCATAGACTACAGCGTATTATACCTACCTACCTACCGGTCAGCGTCGCACATCTCTGTGCCTGCCTATAATAGCAACATGCAATCAATTAACTGTGAATAATTGTACTTCCCGGCTAAATTGACCTTCAAAACTTTAGGTATAGGTAAATGCTTATGCATGAAGGCGTTTTATGTCAAAAAACAAAATTTGACTTTTTCACCCTATTTTTTTCTTAAGATGCCATTTATTCAAAATGTAAATTTGCGACTTTCCTCTCATTTTGTGTTTTTAAACTTTCTGGTTGGCTCGGGTCAGTGGTACAGACACACAGGGTTAATGGTTTTCATGAGATGATATTGCCTTCTACATCTATACCATACTTTAATTTAGTACATTTTCTTGATTTTTAATTGATGGGATTTAGTGTGATACCACTGTGTTCTTGGTTGAAAGAAAAATCATTTTAATTAACCAAATCCCTACCTATCAACCATGCTCTCTGACAAGCTGTTAGGCCAAACCATATTCGGCCTCCAACAAAATTTTCCCTACCAAACATTTGGTCATGACGTCACCAAATATTTGCCATCTAATTTAAAGTATGAACGGGTAACAAACATTTGTCCAATGTATATGGCAATTTAATAACATGTGCAATCTGGAGTGAAATTTATTTGGTCTCAACTTGGTATTGAAGTTATTTTGTTTGGAGTCACTCTTCATTTTGACGTCAGGACCAAATGTTTGGTAGCGAAAATTTTGTTTGGAGGCCGACTATGTTTTCGGCCTTAGAGAAAAATTAATAATTATCCAAGCCTCATTCATGCAAACATAAGTGGTCTCTTGACAATATGTGACAATTAACATTTTTTCAAAACAGGTTTTGACAGAAAGTGAACAAATGCGTAAGGAAGCTGACAACATTGGACCACGAGCCGAGCTCGATCATTGGAAGAAGCGCATGTCCAAATTCAACAGCCTCCTGGAACAAATCAAAGGGGCGAATGTAAAAGCAGTTTTGGGTGTCCTACAGCAGGCTAAATCCAAGACAATTAAGGTAAGAGATATTATAAAAGCTGGTGTAAGAGTATTTTCTTGTTGTCCTACAACCTGCTAAATCAAAAACAATCGGGGTAAGCGATTATACTAATGCTGGTGTTAGAGTCTTTTCTTGGTGTACGTCCTACAACATGCTAAAGCCAAGACTATGGTAAGCGATATTATTAAGGCTGGTGTTGACTCTTTTCTTGGTTTACTGCAACATGTTTAAGCCAAGACAATTAGAGTAAGGCCTATTATTTATACAGGTGGTAGACACTGTTCCGGGTTTTGTCAGCAGGCTTAAGAATGCAGCTGATTTAAACTGCACTTTGCTTTCCTGACCTGACTTTGTAATTCAACATAGCCTCAGCACACTTTGCAAAGTTTTGCTTGATTGAATGTGCCATTTTCGTGACAGATCTAGTGGGAAATCTCAAAGGTTATATATTGCAGCTATATGCCATAGCACAGGCCTGTCAAAGCAATCAAGGCAATCACAAGGTCGCCAAGTTTTTCTTGAATAATGTATAGCACCAAAAGGGTTGTGAGAGGGGGGAGGGGCATATGCTGGCCTCCGACGTCTTATCCAAAATAAGACGCTGGTAACCACTCATCAATCTAAGCACTTGATTGGCCCGTATCCTGAAGGCACTTGTTTTCAGCGTCAAACAGTTACACGTGTGACGCATTGGTGATTGCACAAATTTCTTTTGTCAACCTCTTCACCAAAACCTTCCACTCACAAACGATTGTGGTGTGGTTAGATAGGCCGAGTGAGCTGGCAAGTTTTGTAATTCTACTGGTCAAAATTTTGTTCAGCCGTTACCTGCGATGATGGGCAGTCTAAACCTTATAGTGAAGCGCCCACATCGAGGGTACCAGCGTAGGGGAGCGATGCTATATCAGACCTTCATGATATAAACTCAACAAATTGGATATTGCAAAATTTAGATTACTTAATTACAGCAGGTATCTTTTTGATGCCAATCTCGCATTATGTCTGATTGAAATTTGAATTTTTGTTTGTGGGTTTGATTTTTTTCAGACCTGGATGGATCTGGATAGAAGGATAA
>JXSR01S052313.1:8921-19127 GCA_000969725.1 Ophiothrix spiculata
ACCAAAAATTGGCAAAAATGGGTAAAATGATACCCTATCCGAGACCATACACCATATCTGTTCGAATGGATACCGGAATGTTTATACTAGTTGTCCACATCACGAACTTTACCCTACTCCTAACCCCTAAGCACAACGCCTAATCCAATCCCTAAAAAGCTAATCCTTAAACTAACCCTTAACTTAAATTGAATTTAACTCTAAGGCAAATAGTTAACAATAACCCTTAAATTCTTTATCGGACCTGAACTACACTTGGTCCGTGTCAACAATTGAGCAATTCACTAGTTTCAGAGAATAAGTATTTCATAACTTCAAAATTGTACACGAAGTGTAAACTTTGCGTGAAAAAATAATACTTGGAATTTTATGTTTGATATTCTTTTTTATCGTACAAGATGTTTTATGTATTTTCGTAATTTCAGCACTGAGATTTCCAAAAAAGGGTCACATTGGCATCGTGATAGTAGTAACCCGATTTTGAGATATTACTACGGCGTAAGTAAGCTTTTGGCATTTTTTTTTTTAATTTTCAGGACTACCCCTAACATTGACTAAGAGTTTGTTTTGTAAGGTCTAACAGTCGTTGTATAATGCTTGACATAAGATCACGCTAACACGCTAATTGAACTACAGGGAATAAGTCGAAATCGATGATTTATTGATCTCACGTGTACAACTTACAGGTACGGTCCACGCAATTTAATAGCAGCTAGGACATTCAGTCACACGGACGCTGTATTTCATTACACCGGAACGGCTAATCCACGTAGCGAGCAAAACGCATAATCGGTGAACTTTTTTCTAAATCGGCCTTGGTAAGCAAATTTTGCCGTATAGGTTTGTCATCAAATTGCGCGATCATGGGACGGTCATTAACCAAAACAATCGATTGTACATAAAGATTGATTATTTAAGTACTGATTTCAGCAGTTCATACATGTATTGGACGCTTTTTATGCGTTTGAGAGCTGTTTTTTTGGGGGGAAATGAAGTCATGACGTCACCGCACGCGCTAAAGTATTATTTTTTGGTTCGGGGGACACACTCATATACAGCCTGAGCTCCGCACCGCTTTAAGAAACACGTCAAAAAGTATGGAGATTTTCGCTATCGGACGTCGTTTTAGGAATAATATGCGAGTTTTGTACTGTGATATAAATAATGGTGCGTTTTTGGAACAACGTTCATCGTCTTTTAGGCCTAGAGAAACATTTACGGAACTATACTTTAATGGTGTCCAAATGTGTTATAGACTTACCCACAATCGTTCTCGAATATCCCCAGAGCACCAGCCTCATTTACAAATTTTGTGTCCTGCACAGGTCAGCATCTTCTATGCCAACATCGTTATATTATCATTTGATTATATAGGTTTTATCCCTAGGAGACATACAGAGATGTTCTGGAGTTGTCTAGTTCAGGGTATAGAAAAAAAATCAACCTTTCTGGGAACTTTTCTGGTGCTGATGAGAATTTTCTGTGAGATTTATGAAAAAATTGTTGCAATTGCTCTAAAAAATCACTTGTTTTTGTCAGTAATTTAACATTAACCCCCAAATTTGTATTATTGGCTCATTTATTTGTATTTCAGCATTCAATATTGCCAGAATAAATAATCTGTCGTAAGAAATTTTTGTTGTTATTTGTTTTTATATTAGCATTTTTTAAGCTTACCGATTTTTTCTGGGACTTCAAACTTTTTTCTGGGAACGGCGCGGCCGCGTTACCGCGGATTTCGAGGGCCTGGCTAGTTCTTGTTCTTCTTTTTCTTCTGCATATACCAGGTGTCCCAAAAAATGGTTACATGTAGAAAAATGACAGTGTGCTAAAACTATAGTAGTTAGAGAAACGAAACTTAGCACAAATTATATTACAACCCTTTTCTAGATACTAGTGGAATTTTGATATCACAGTGTTATTGATTTTTGAGTTATCAAAAAAGGTAGATACCTATGTCAGAAACGCATTTTTTCAAAATTCAACAAAATATTAAGCATACACGTTTTGTGATATTTTAATGTGCATTTTTTCTAAATGATCATGATTAGACTTTATATTCAACCAAATTTGATAAATTTTTAATGAATAATAATTGAACCCCTCTTCAGTATATCTATTATGCAAATTAGGGATACCTGCATTCCATGCATTCCAGAATGAGATGTTTATATTGAACCTGTCAATCAAGTTGTGGCGCGAAAGTTGATGAATACGCATAAAACATAATCAAATTTTCATGGGTAACATTAATTCTTTAATTGTTTAAACTGCAAACTTGTATACATTTTGAAAAAAGTAATCTTAAACTTACAGGACATGTTTTGATTATAATTCTCTTTATTTAGTAGCAAAAGTTCGATCACCATTAAGAAATAACAGAACAGCAAAACTTTGAATTGATGGCCATTTTTGCCCAAAATCAGATTTCAGACCTGTAGTAAATTATAACGTCATAATTACGTGACAGCTTGTCGAATTTTCACGATTTTGGTATCAATGCTATCCTATACTATGGCATACAACAAAAGTTTGGGTCTGTCAATTTCAACTTCACATGGGGTTGAACGATGGTTAAAATTACATCAAATGAACATGCTTCCGATTTTGTTGAATTTTGAAAAATACGTTTCTGACATAGGTAAAAATGATAATGCTGTGATATTTAAATTTTGCAAACATCTAGCGGAGGTATGTATTATAAATCATGCTAAGTTTGAATTCTCCATCTGTTATACTTTTTGCAAACGATCATTTGTCTACATGTAACCATTTTTTGGGACACCTGGTACTTCTCTTTATGTTTACAGACAACGATAGGCTGTGAGTTCATGTTGTATAGTTATTGGACTTTTTGGTTAGTGTTGTATATAACGAAGTACACACAGGGACTTGTTGGTGAGTGAAATATAGCTTATAACTTATGTGGCTTAAAAGTGTGCTAGCATTTTTCTTATGATATCCACGTGTTTTTCAATTTATTCAAAACAAACACGGGATGGAATAATAAAAATCACATTTTTAAAATAACCTTATGGACGTAAGCCCTTTTCCTTTGCTGAAGCGAAAAATCCTCAAAACAGTAATTTTTAAAATAGTATCATTATGTAGCTTTTAAATGATGTGCAATTGGCTGACGTTTTCTAGTACTTGTTGAAATACTTAGAACTTGTGACTATTTTTTTATTGAGATCCATGTTGGTCCTGTATTTTTTTGTTTTTTAGAAATTCAAAATGCAAGATGAATATCAAAAAGTGAGGAAAATTCGTTTCCACCAACCCAAAATAATTTAAAGTTTTATAGTTTAAATTACATTTTACGTTTTTGAAAACGATATAGTTTGTGGTGCTTTTTGTCAAAATCAGACATTTTGGTCAAAAACAGACACGTATAATATTATAAAGTTTTTCTGGGACACCCAGTATGAGGGGAAAAAAAGAAAGAAAGACCAACGTGGTAGGCTAACCCATCCTTATCAATTACTATTATTATTTTTTTAGGGGCCGCGCCAAAACTCAACCGACGGTTGCCTAGCGGTTCTGGGCGGTTCAACCGGAATAAACAATAACCAACAACCCCAAATTGCAAAACCGCCTAGAACCGGAAGACAACCGCCGGTTGAGTTTTGAAGTGGTGTTTAATTATATCATGAATGAATATTTTTTCAGTACCTGGTATCAAGATTGGTGTTTGGCAGTTATTGCTATATATTTCATTTCCATGTATGATCAGCCGTGGAGTGGTGGTCGCCTTAGCAAAGATCTACAACTCAGTCAACATCATGATTGAATATGACATCATGCCTGTGAATGCAAATAGCCCGGATGCAAATGTGTTTAAGGCACGTTAACGGCTCATGAATAAATGAGAAGGAAGCTGTAGGCCCTGCATGGCCTTGATATGATTCGTTTTCTTTGATATATCTGCCGTTTAAAAGAAACTTTTATAAAATGTTCTGTTCTTTTTGAGTTTATATGTTTGTTGTTAAATGTCGCTAAAAATAATGATGTGGTCGCTAAAAATAATGATGTGGTCGCTAAAAATAATGATGTGTACTGTTTGCTTAAAATAATTAAGAAAAATCATAAAGATATTCGTTGTAATTTATATCATGGGTTTGTTCATAAACCAAACGAAATTATGAATTTGTTGGACTGGACTTGCAAAGTATGGAAAGATGGTAATTAAAATTGCACTAATTCTGATATTGAAAATGAAATCGACTGTTTGAATAGTTTCTCAGTATATAACTGTAATGATATCGATTTAACGAAGTTTGATCAAAAAATTTAAATCATATCTGAGTAATCGTATAAAATATGTATCTATTAATCTGTTAATGGTGAAATATCAGACCCAAATGTCATCAAATCTGGGGTTCCGTTGGGGTCGATATTAGGCCCCCTTTTATTTCAGTAATTTATCAAAGGTATGTCTAAAAGTGTAATGAATTCTACTGTTGATATGTATGCCGACGACACACTAATTTTTGCCTTGATAATGTTAATGTTACAGAAGAGTGTATAAACGAAGATCTTGAATCACTTTGTAAATGGCTTGATGATAATTATATGAAAGTTAATGTTAGTAAAACGATATTTAGGTTACTAGGTACTCAAGTAAAAACAAGTCGAGTCAACGATGTTAATATCATTATGAACAAAGTAAAACTAGAAAATGTATACTTTTTTTAATACCTTGATGTAACTATAGATGCTAATCTGAAATAGACTAATGACATCTCAAATGTTTCCAGGAAAATGTGCAATACAATTGGCGTTATGAAGAGAATAAAACCATATGCACCTAAGAGTTCACTCATAGCAATTTACAATACAATGTTTCTCCCACAATTAGACTATGGGCTTTTAATTTGGAGCAATTGTGGTGAGGCAAACTTAAACAAGATCCCAAATTGCAAAATATCGCCATGCGAATCATCTTAGGTGCACGTTTTCGCACGTGATCGCATTTTATACGAAACAGGGTGCATGATTTTCAAAGCTCTCCATGATATGTCACCCTTTTATCTAACTAGTAGTTTTAAATGTAATTAAAATAAATAATATCCATTCACGCAGCACAAGACATACCGTAGTGTAACCAATAATCTTTATCTACCAAAGTGCAATACAAATTATGACAAAAGTACTATTCACTACAAAGGTAGCATTTTATGGATTTCAATGTCAGGCAAAAAGAAAAACGCAATAACTGTTATGCCTTTTAAATCGATTTCCAAAAATGGTTTCAAAATGTGAATTTCAATAGTCTTTGTATATCGTCCTGCTCATTGTTTTAACCATATTTTGTATAAAGAGTTCGAGTATTGTAAATATGATATGCTCGTTTCAGTAATATTTGTATCTGCTCGTTTTATATAGTTTGTTTTGTCTTTTATCACCGTAGTAATATTGTATCTATTGTATCATGTTTATATTCCATGTCTTAATTTATATTCTATAGTTTACCTTTTGTTTTTAATATGCTTTTATATACAGGCCCCACTGTAAATCAGCTTTGTTTTTGAGAGAGTTACTCTATTTAAATATTGTTGAATAAATAAATAATAAATAAATAACAATGTTAATCAACAAAAATTTAAAACTTATAAAAACAAATTAACCATGCTGATACGCAAGTCTAATCGTTCTCATTTTTTCAATAAATTTCAAATATCAAAAATGACGAAACAACCACAGACATATTATTAGATTTATCCAAAGCTTTCGATACTATTGATCATTATATTCTTCTTCATAAACTTGAACATTATGGATTTCGTGGTGTCGTTCTACAATGCTTTAGGAGATAGAAAGCAATATGTTAACTATAATAATGACTGTAAATCCAATTTAAGAAATATGGTTTGTGGGGTACCACAATGATCAATAATTGGTCCCCCTCTTTTTTATACTTTATGTTAATGATATTATTTATTCATCTGATGTTCTCCAATTTATACTGGTTGCAGATGATACCACAGTTGTGTTTTCCCATAAAGATATAACAAGTCAAATTGATATGGTAAACAAAGAATTAGATGAAGTAAACAATTGGTTTAAGACAAATAAATTATCAGTCAATGCAAGTAAAACAAATTTTATGATACTTGGTACACCTCATATGACATCATGTAAATCTCTAGATGGAATCGCTGTTACTCTTAAAGGAGAATAGTCCGATTGCTTCAACTTTTTTTTCAATCTTTTCGAGATTTTGGTACCAAAATATTGCTCATATTTTTCTAATAACCCGTGTGAAATTTCATGGCTGAGTTATGTTTCGTTTCGGAGATATGTATGAAAATGTGTCAAATTATGGTAACCATAACTAATTTTATACAGTAACGTATAGGCGGCTCTGAAATACAAAATTGCCTATAAAATCAAAAAGGTTTGACCGATTCAGCTGAAATTTGAAATTTAGACTTCTTTAGTGGTCATCTTTCATATGGCACTGAAAACTATATTTTGAACAATTGGACCAAGCTCCTTTAATAATACACAACTTGAAAGAGTAAAATTTACAACATTTGTAGGTGTACTTATTGATGAATGCTTAAATTGGAAAAAACAACCCATATTAATTGCATATCAAAACAGTCTCAAAAATATTGGCATAATGAATAAATTAAAATACGTTCTCCCAGACGCTCAGACATCCATGACTACCCAACTAGACATAAGTGATTTCAAGCATACAAGAAACAAGAAAGCCTTTTCCGATAATTCTGTTCGAACATGTGGCCCAATCTTATGGAATTCATTTCCAATCCAGGTCTCATTTTTTAAGTTTGGACCCAATAAAAGGTGGTTTTGTTACATTTCAATCTAAAATATATGTTCTTTTTCAGTATATTTTTACTATGGGAACCAAAATAGACTTGTTTGGGAGCTCATGAAAGCTAGATTAATGGTCTTTCATTGCCAGAAGAATAAAAAAATAAATAATTTAATCAGTAATTGCTACGGTTCGATAAACGAAATTAGCCAGGGGTGGTGGAGGAGGAAGAGGAGGAGGAGGAGGAAGAGGAGGAGGAGGAGGAATTGTATCAAAGAGGAGGAGGAGGAGGATTTAAGGGCAAAGAAGTGGTAAAAGAGGTATAAGAGGACGTTTTAGTTCAAGACGATGATAGAGGGGATGGTAATGAGGTCTTGGGGTGTGGGGTTGAAATCAATTATATTAATTGTTAACAAGAGGAGGGTTTTGTTTAAAAGAGGAGTTGGCAGAGAAGGATGTGTTACAAAATAAGAGGGCAGAATTCAAGTTTTGTTAACAGAGGACAGGGTAAAACTGTAAGAGAGGGCTCACTTCAGTTTTGAGTAAACGCCGGGAAATACGAAAAAATGTTCAGTCTGGTGTGAAATTAAAGATTAATCATACATGAATACAAATTATACTGTCTTATCAAGGCAAAAGGAAATGTTGCTCAATATTCAATATTGATTGTTTTGATGGCGACCAGAGCAATATTGTTGTAGGGAAATCATTATACTTCCTTTGACCTTGGGAAGGGGAGCATGAACTGTATTGAGTATTTATTTGTACCAATCAATTTTAATGATTAGTCATTAGGCCTATTAGTCATGGGTGTGGCATTTAGAATAAGTTTAGTAATTTGGTCATGCAATACCTTGAGATTTATATAGTAGGCCTCTGCTACCAGTGTGTAGCTCGGTGCACAAATTATTAAAATGGCAGTAGTTTGTTGTATATGTGGCAAGTCGTTTGCAAGAACTGACAATCTCAAAAGACATTTGAAAGTACATTCCCAAGATCGCTCTTCATTTAGGTGCCCCGTCTGTGGCAAGGAGTTTCAGAGTGGGTTCAATTTAGAGAGACATAAAGCGATACACAAGAAAGATCCTAAATTGGTCTGTGAAATTTGTGGAACACTATTTGCACAGAAATTTAATCTTACTAGGCATATCAACAGCCAACATCATGGTCAATCTAACCCCGAATCTCACAAATGCAAAGATTGTGGGAAATCCTTTCAACAGAAGTTTTCTCTGACCCGGCATTCAGTTTTGCACAAAGACGACATTGTGTTTACTTGCAAGTGCGGGGAGAAGTTCACGAGGTTGGACAACTTTAAACGTCATAAGGACTCTAGAGTATGTTCACGCAAGACCTACGCTGAACACTCAGTTAAGCGATTGAAAAAAGAGACTTTGATTTCTACCCGGCTTTCAACAAAGCAGCAGATTCGGTGTATTTTGTGTCACAGGCGTTTCTTTAACAAATTCAGTTTGTTGAGACACAAGAAATCTGTACATGAACAAGTTAAATATTCATGCAACTCGTGTAATAAAAGCTGGTCGCGACCTACTAACCGCCAAGCGCATGTGTGTCCAAAAGACTCTAGAACACCAAAATCAAATACTGCTGCACGAGTGAGGACACACCGAAAAATATCAAAGGTAACGCCCGAGTTATCGAGATACAGCCCGCAGTCAAAGGCCAAACTTGCAGAATGGCTAATAGATAATTCACCAACTAAAAGAACGCGTTCGATCTTAGAGAAGAAAGGAACAATTCGGACAAAACGTAATGAAAGAGAACATGAAATAAACAGAGCAATTGTAAGCGATCTCTCGGAATCGATGAAAGCGTTAAAAGGGAAAAAAAGCAAACCAGCAAGAAGGTTGAAGGAAAAGGGTGCTGCAATGAGCATTGGGCCCGAAGTCAAGAAAGTTAGGGGCATTTCATCAGCAAGCAAAACATTATTTGTACCCAAAACAGCAAAAAAAGTAAAGCGATATAGAGTTCGGGAAAAGGTCATCGAAGGAGATAGAGCTGCAATGGAAGACATTTTACTTAAATCAAGAGATGGAAAGTTGACTCAAGACCAAAGGAAGCGCATTGTATATCATTGGAAGACTGTGCAGCCATGTGACGACTGATACAACACGAAGTACTGTGCGGAAGCGAATCGGCGTTAAGAAGTATTTGTTACACGAGCGATTTATAATGTGTATGACGGTTCGCGAGGGCTTTACACATTTTCGCGAGAGCAATCCTGATATTGTCATCTCAGAAAGTCTGTTTTTTAAACTGAAGCCCTTCTTTGTGCAGCCCGCGAATAAGCGAGACCTCGAATTGTGTTGTTGCCACAAATGTATTATAGTACGAAAAGCTCACAGAGGATTGATGGACTTTAGGCAACGATCAGGAAATAACTTAGAAGTTTTTAGCAGCGTCTACGAAATGGTCAATGCAACGCTATGCCCTAAAGAACCTGGAGGTTATCATGAAATGTCGTGTTTGAATTTGGATTGTGACAAATGTGGAAAACTCAAATTTAGTGAAAACGAGCTCAGCGATCAAGGCCTTGTTACATGGCAGACTCTGGATTATGTCGATGTTAAAATGACATCAAAAACAGTCAAAAAGCTGAAACTAGTAACAATGCAGACATCTCCAGTTGTACTTGTGAATCACTTGAAAAAGCATCTCTTTGACAAAAAGTTTGCGCTCCATTTGTTTACATGTAAGTGGCAACGCGAGCAGTGGCAGACAGTCAAAGAACAACTTCCAATAAACACCATGATGATCGATTTAGATTTTAGCGAAAATTACACAGTGATTCACCAAGAAGAAGCCCAATCCCTTCATTTCGGGAAGGTTCAAATCACGTTACACTCTTGCGTTGTATTTCGACCGTCGGTTCCATTGGATAATTCAAGCTCATCCCACGTCAAGGAATATTGGATTGTAGTGTCAAATGATCTTAAACACGACTCTCACTTCGTCCACCATTGCTGGGTTCATGTAATTATGCCTCAGTTGCACGCTCTTAACTGTCCTGTGAAAGCAATTTATCAAAGAACGGACAACTGCGCAACGCAATACAAGAGTCGTTTTACCCTAATGGATATTTCCACAGCTCTGCAAGACCTTGGCGTGGAGGAATTCCATGCAAACTTCTCTGGTAGTGGTCACGGGAAGTCGGAGGTTGATTGTGACAAATGTGGAATATTGGCTGGGAATGTAAAGACACAAGTGAAAAACGCAGTGATCACAAAGAACATAGTGGTAAATGACGCGGAATCGTTTTACCAATATTGTAAAACAAATATAGAGACTAAGGCAGTAAGTCATGGAGTGAAGGCAAAGCCGACAGGACTTCATGCCAGACGCTTTTTCTATGTGGATACAGATGAAGTAGATAGGTCAAGGGATCTTGATAATAGAGGAAT
>JXSR01S052313.1:69138-79701 GCA_000969725.1 Ophiothrix spiculata
GTCCGACCTTTCCGTTGGGGGTCAAATTTTCAACTTTGTCCGATTTCAAAGATTAAGGTGTCAAATTGTTCGTCTTGGACCAGAGATCAAAAGTTTCAACGGTGACCCCGTCGCCCGACCTTTCCGTTGGGGTCAAATTTTCAACTTTGTCTGATTTCATTGATTAAGGTGTCAAATTGTTCGTCTTGGCCCAGAGATCAAAAGTGTCAATGGTGACCCCGTCGTTCGACCTTTCCCTTGGGGTCAATTTTTCAACTTTGTCCGATTTCAAAGATTAAGGTGTCAAATTGTGCCCTTGGGATCCACCCCACTACTGAATGATTAAGTAGGCGGTCGATACGCAGGCGAGACTACTGGTTCGCGAACCATATTGTTTTTCCATATTATGCTCAGCGAAGTGGCAACAAGTGTAAACAAAATAATAACTGTTGTTGCTTCTTTTGCAAAGAAACGTCGGCATACACAATTTGAACTAAAATACACATGCCATTTATTTAGTCTGTCACTTTTCTTTAACAAGTCATTTTACATTGGTCACTTGTCAAGACTTTGGCAGAGACTAATCTAGCCGTAGGAGAGACCATGTTTCACCACCAGAATTACATGGTGAAGGAGAACATTGACGTCGCCATGGATGCATGTATACAACTGGAATTATGGGATAGAGCCTTGGAGTATGGGTTACAATCTTTAGGTCCTTACAGGTAAGCAAGGTTGCCAACGCTGCGGTTTACCCGCCCAATTGGGCTACTTTGAATTTGCTTGCCGCGGGTAAAAATTGTCTTGGACGGGTGACCTAAAATTGGGCTACTTTTGCCAACATCTGCCAGCGGCAGCTTTATTTGGCAATATTATGTTTATTCAGAGGGAGTTTGAACCTTTAACATGTCGAAAAGCAATTTGATCATAAACTAATTGGATTAATTCTTCCCTAATTGGATTAAGACATCATTGGGAAGATCGATATTGATTATCCGAAACTTCTGTTAGAGCTCGTAAGTGGATATTGATTGCTTTCATGTCAAATTAGGTTGTTTTTGTTTTAGATCCACTTCAAAGCACCCGAAATTTGACAATTGGTTACATTTTGACCACTCAAAAAATTGGGCATCTTTGATAGCATCTACCACGGGTAAAAATTGTAATTTGCCGCGGTTTGACGCTTTGAGTTTTTGGCAACACTGCAGGTAAGATGGTGTAAAACAGTAAAATATTGTTTGACAGTGAATACATCGCTAAATGATTTTGACCAGATGCAGTGTTTCACAAATAAAGTTAAACAAAAAATAAATTAGTAACAATTCAAAGAATCTAATGATTTCAAATGCTCTTTTATGAAAAGAGTTAATCTTTCCTTCTGACAAAACTTGTTACTTTTGTGATTTGCCCTATGGGTCTGTCATATCACGTCACAAATTTTTGACTTTTTATTGTTATGATATTGTTTTTATTCTATATACAGAGAATTTTACCCCGAGTATCACCCAGCAGTGGGACTTCAATGCATTAGAATTGGCAAGATTTATTTGTTTCGTCAACAGTTACAAGAAGCACAGAAGATGTTCCACCAGGTATGAAGTTCTGCAATAAACCGTTACACTACTGAAATAATCGCTAACTCATTTTTGCATCTAATTAAGGTTCCCATCCAAATCAGCTTTCTACTCTAAAAGATCTCTACATATGAGTTGATTTAATACACTTGACTGACTCATGACCATGTGCACATCTTGCTTTTAAAAAGCTGCCGAATTATTAATTTTATTCATGGAATGAGTTAAGCAATTATTCTAGTAGTGTGGCAAAATGTTTTTGTTGTTCTGGCACCAATATAACCAACTAGAGGCACTGGAATAAAAGGTTTGAGTCATCTCATCTGTAAAAATAGTTTAAGATGCAAGTGCACAACAATTTCCAAGCATGTATGATGTCACAGTAATGTGCAGAGATGTAAGTTTTTCCAGAAGATCCCCACAAAGTGCACTTGACCAGACCCCTGGACCCTCTGATGCACATTACTCTCAGGACAGTGATATTGTCCATACAGCATTATATAACAGCTAAATAAATCCATGTCACTTGATTGGCGCATCTTGGGTCACGTGCCATTGGTCATTTGAACCATTTGATAGCAAATGTCACCAACTGTGCAATAGTGCCATGCAGAAATTTTGATACATTGCACAGTTACCTTTTTTGGTAAGACCAACATCAGTCGCGGGCGTAATTTTAAATTGAGTACGCTTGCAAAGTCCGCGGGCGCAGCATAAGACGCGTCCTTGCATTAAAGCCGGCATGTACAGTATCATAGATGTTGTCTCGGTTTGTGTTGTTTACAAAGATTTATTTAGCTGTCATATAAAACAAATTATGAATGCTTCTTGTTCATGTCAATGGAACAAATATTTAATTCGTTGAAAGATCAAATGCCCCATTCAACTTGGCTTTGCCTCGTTTGAATGGAGCATTTGATCTTTCACCTCATGAAATATTTGTACCATTGCACTCATAAACATTCATTATTTTTATACTAATGGACAAGTGATGGAGGGGAGAAAGTAAGAAGGTAAAATGTATGATGCTACTTGTTTAAACCAAAGTGAGGACATATATGAATGAATGCTCACTGCTTGAACCTCAGCAGGATTTTTAAATAGATGCCATAACATACAACTTTTTTCTATAAAACACCCAATATCAGAAAGTTTATGTTACCGTTTTTTCAAATCATTGATCCACTGTTACAGGCAAATAATATAATCCGTATCACCCATGGAGACGATCACCCACTGATGAAGATGCTAAGGGAATTGCTGTTTAACTGTGAAGAAGAGATGCGGGTAAACAGGATGGAGTCCCTGAGCATGGCGGAAGATATTGACTAGTGCCATGTTTCTTGATGGACTGGCATGATATTTTATTGGTGCCTTTTTCAAATTAAAGTCAGAAGTATGTGAGTGTTCATCACAAAACTCTTGTAAAGTCAGTATTTCATATTTTGAGATATGGGTCAAAATAGCCCAAAAGCCGACTTATGTCATGCAGAGCAATGGTCTAAAATTAACTCGTGTTGGACTTTGTGCTTGGTGAAAACAGTCAATACTTCAGCCAGGCACCCCTTCATTTTCTTTCATTTTTATCCACAAAGAAAGCTGTGAAATGATGAGTCATTTGTCATCTTGTTATGGTTTGATATAAACACATGTCACATGATTTTGGACTCAATTTATTTTGAAAATTTGCTAGAATCAATCACAATTTCCAAGAGCTGGCATTTTCTCCATTGAGTTTAATGTGTGAAGTGCTCAATTGTTTTCACCGCGCTATATCAGAAAAATTTCTGGATGTTAACAAGTTGCCTGGATGTGCGCCCCTGCCTATACATGTAAAAGTTGCATTTTTTTCAAAATTTAGATTTTTACTGATTTGAAATGTTTATTACTTTCTTAAACTCCTTATGAATTTATAGATTAAGCTTTCATTTCAACTCCAAAATAAAGCACTAGTGGAAAATCATCATAACGAAATTGCTGGGGTCAGAGAATTTGGTTCTTTATACCCTAAATTTATTGTACCAGGGTTTTAAAAACAATGAAATCCAAATCTAAGTAGATCAAATACTTCTTTATACTAGGACTTTTTCATATCAGATTTTGTTGTAATAAGGCTTTATTATATATTTCGTCATGTGACTGCAAGAAAGTCGTATCTGCAATGGCTGCCTTAAGTTATACTTATTTAATGCCTAGTCACTAGAATATGAAAAATCTCTCAAAACTTCCCTACCGTATGTCAGTGGCTCTTGAAATGGTTCTCAGGTGACACCATCACCTGAAGAACCATTTCAAGACTGGTGAATATACAGTGTGCAATCAAAATTAATGACGAATGGCAGCTATTGCAGATACGACTTTCTTGCATTCATGTGACGATCTGAAACTAACATTTTCTAGATGTTGAAACATTGTTTGCATCAAATGAAAACTTGCTTTGCTGTAAGCAATAATTGGGAGTCATATGAACTTAAAACATTTATTGATTTATTTCAAGCTGAAAATACATTTTATATTTGAATCTACAATAAGACAAAATTGACAAGGGGCTGACTTGACTAGAGGTTTGTGGTAGACAATCACATATCAATGATACACTGTACTTGCATGACATGCATACCTCATGAAGGAGTCTACTCGTACAGGGGCCCAACGGCTTTACTTGACTTCCTAACCACGGAGCAAGTAAAGTAAAGTTTCTTGCCAAAGGAAACAAGGAGACCCGTGTGTGCCATCAGTAGGTAGGAAAGTGCCAAAATAGAGTGTTTGCAGATCATTATTGTTGGATTTAATTTGTGAACGCGCGTTCAGCGTATACGCAAACACAACAACATTCGTACTTGCTCGCATCATAGACCACTGCATATTTGCTACATGTGCATGTTCACAAATTCAATTCAATAACAATAAGTCACCACAATCCTGGTGTCTAATTACACGGTGCTGTGTTGAGCCTGAAGTGACTGAAATTGCTATTTTATGAGGGGTGCAGCCCGAAGTAAAATGGCAAACTTTTAGTCACTGAAGGATCATAGTTTTCATCCAGAGTTCTGAAAATGTCAGTATATATCAATTTGTTTTATATACTGCATTAACAATTTTTTGATTTCTGTAATTTTTTGTTTCAAAAAGTCTTTAGAATTCAGTTAAAAGATCTTTATAAAAATGCAGTCACACAATTCTAACAAGGAGTGCGCGTCAGTGTAATACCTTGTGCGTGTAAGCTTGATGAGGACGTAATTTGGTACGTAAAAGTTGCTTTGCGTATAAGGTAAATGTTGTCAGTGCTAAATAGTATTTCCAAAAGTGCTAAATAGTAAATGTACTTCCAGAAGTACTATTTAGCACTATACTATTTAGGGTTTCCTAGATCTGGTTGTAGCTATTTTAAATCATGTGATCGGGTTTTACCTAAATGTTTGTTGAATTTATTAATTAATGCAGTATATAATAAAGAATATGATAAAATTGAATATCACAGTGCAACAATGAAACAAGTCCACCTTTTTTCAAAAATGGGTTGTGCACAGGAAAGACCTTCTTATAAATAGGGCTACATGTGTAAATGGCCAACCTAAGTCCTTACCACCTACAAAATCTTTGTGTAGAAAAATGGGCCAAATCCATGAACTTTGGTCAATGTTGTGTTCTGTGAACTGCACCATGTTGTATAGTACACATGTTATGTTATTGATTGTTGTACCTGTTGTTGTACTGGTACAGCACATATGATTGCAACAATGACCCAAGTACAGTATTAAAAATAACCTCTACAAAGGATTGCAAACACATACATGAGCCAAATTGACATAGATGAAGCAGGGGGGACAATATAAAGTTTTTTTCTAATTTTCTCAAAAATAAATATAGTGGACACAGGTCATTGTTGTATTCTCTGGTGTCAATTTCTTAACTTGTGTACTGGGAGAGCATGATCGAGCGGTTAGAGCATGGGACTCATAATACACTGAGTTGTGGGTTCGAGCCCCGGTGGCGGCACTGCCGGTCGGACCATGACATCGTCAGGTTATAAACAATTTCAAGAGCTTTGATCTAAGACTGGACTTTTTGTAATGTGAAATACAAAGGTATGAAAAATGGCAGCTATTGTAGTTAGATCTATCTTGCTTTCACATGACAATCTTTTTTTTTAGCTTTCTCTTTAAAAACAATTTTAACAGTACTATAATATATGACATTGTTTTGCTTGGTGCTCTTAACAGCCAAAATATATCTTTGCACTACTTGGCTGTGAGGTGTACCTTTCCTTTGTGGGCTCAAGTGGTGTGTCATCATATGCATCTGGTATATAATATTATATCATATGATGCTAGTTACAGTATATGGCATCAAATTATTTTCACTTTTAATCTAGCCTCTAGCATCATATGACAACGCACTCTATTAGTACCACAACAGATATCTTTGCACTTCTTGGCTGTGAACTGCACCTTTGTGGGCTCAAGTGGTGTGTTGTCATATGCATCTGGTATATAATATTATATCATATGATGCTAGTTGTAGTATATGGCATCAAATTATTTTCACTTTTAATGCAACTGTGTAAAATGTAACTTTTGAACAACCAAATACTGGAAAGCAGCACTGTCCCAAGTCCATGCTGGCCTACCCAAGCAAAAAGAAGTACTGATCAATGTCCAATATTGCTTTTTGTCCCTGCCGAACGAGTTCGAAAAGGTGACTATAAAATGGGCTCCGTCTGTGTGTCTGTGCATCTGTGTGTATGTGATGAAAATGTTAACCCAAATGTTAACCTACATTTTCTCAGAGACCGACGGTCACACGTTCCTGAAACTTGGTGGGTGCACTTGGAGGGTGGGGACAATAAACTGTTTCAAAACACGACTTTCCGAGAATTTCCGAAGCTGATTTTACACTTTCCGGCAATTGCCGACAGAAAAGAGACTCTTCAACACAATAACCAGAATGGTAAGTTTGCGGTCTCGTTAACTGGTTGCGTACGAATTCGAACTTGTAATTAGCATTAGCGCTGAAGAGTCACTTTTAGTTGATGGGACTTTTTTCTTAAGCTTAATCAGCGCAGATCAGCCGATTTCAAATGGAAATTTCACTCTTTATGTCGGTGAGCTTATGGTACCATCGGCCAAAAGTTGTTCAGAATAAGTGTATCTAATATTGTATGGGTCTGGTTCTATTTATTTTTCACTTGTATTGCACTGAAATGCGAGTGATTTTTCGGACTTTTTTTGTTGACAAAATCGTGCATACTAATGAGCTTGTACGTGATTGGTTGAAAAAATGGCCATGTGATCAATGTTCCGGAGATTTCCGAATGGATTTTGAAAAGGTCTTTTGTTTACGCCAAAAAATTTCAAGGTCACGACAAGGTCATCAGGGGTCATTCAGGGTCAAAGAAGGTCAAATGGAGTAAACCTTATTTACAAATTAAAAAAACCTTTTAAATAGCATTAGCTAAAAAAAGATGCATCTCTTCTGTGCTCGCACACCCGCCTTTGCCTAGAAAATCGTCAACTTTTGGCCAGTGCCGATTGTCTCGATGGCGTAGTTCCCATAGCCTCAGTACATGGTGTATTCAGGAGTTGATTGATTGTCACTTGGGATGTTGAGTCCCCTCCAGGTTCAGATGCTTAGGGAAGGGAAAGCTGAAATTTCTACAGCTATTTATGAGAATTTGTAAGGCCTAATAATGTCCCAGTTATTGTCCCCAAGGTCACAGGAGTTCAAATGGGGTAAACTTTGCCTCATTCGGCAGGGACATATTTTACGCATCACGTAAACCTGAGTTCTACTTGTTAAACAGTAATGTAGTCATCATTGTAGAGCAGTATACTGGATTGCATGGATTTGGGTCATTATTGCTTTTCTGTATTCAGGTTGATATATAACTAATATGTTGCATTCATTTCCTACAATTTATGGATTATATTAGTCCCCTCTTTTTTGATTTTATTAGTAACCCCCTGTTTGTTGTTCGTGCAATACATAGAGATATCTATTGTGGGGGTTGTATCACATATAGACCAAAGGCCAAAATAATGCATATTGTGTTAGATCAAACCTTTGGTAAAACATTTTATCACTTGGTAAGCGTAAATATTGTTGATATAAAATGAAACATATGTTTATTTTGACCACAAACTGATGAAAAATTGTTTTTACAAATGACATGTATTAACCAAATAATGCAGATTTGCCAAATAAGTTGCTCAAATTTTATTAATAACCTGCGTAATATCGTGATCCAATCTAATAAGATTATTTCTACTTTTACGCAAACAACTGCGTGGTCATTATCAGGTAACAATGACTTATAATGAACCGCGTATGTGATGTCATTAACGCTTAATGCGCTTTCTCATAAAACACCCATCAAGTGCGCGTATGCACCCCACATACGCGTATTTCATATTACGCGATGATCGCCATGCCCGGATTGATTGAAATTATCTTACAGGGATAAGTAAACCTTTAAGTAAGAAAAAAGTTTAATAAAGAATTTCTTCATAAGATGAGCGGTTAACTTTGCACCATCTATTTTTCGGTCTTTGCGCTCCCAAAGAAAAATGCCGAGGTCCAAAACAATCACTGAAGAATTCACACAATGACTTCAAAAAAGATGGTGCGCAGTTATTATTGTCTAAGTAGGCCCTATATACTCATCAAATAGTCATCACGCACAGTTAGCTTTGAATGATGGCATTTTGAATAGGTGATGAGGTCATTTTTAGACTTAAAATAAGCAATACTGCCATATGTTACATGGCTGTTGACCAATGGAATTCAAAGATTCATGTCGATCTAAGCTGATCATGTGATAAAGAATGGCAGGAGAGATGAGACATGATATAATGTCTGTTTGTAAATCCCCCAAACTGGCTTGTCTTAAAATCCCTATTGCATGCAAGATAACATGTATGCTCTCCATACAGCAATATCTAGACTGCATAAAGAACTAGTACTATAGCCAATGGTTTTAAATTTAGTTTAGTTTTGTGATAACTAACTTGGTAGTTTGCAACACCACAATGGATTTGAAATTTATAGCCCCATGTTTACAGATTTTTTATCAATGCAAAATGATTAATTCCTCAATGGATTTGAAGTTTACAGATTATTTATCAATGTAAAATGATCAATAACTCAACGGATTTGAAGTTTGAAGATTATTTATTTATGTAAAATGATGCAAAAGGTACTTTTATAGAAAACCACATTAGTTTTATTGCAATCCAAAAATAGACATTATGTCATGTCCACCTCCTCCTTTTAAATGGTTTGAGATAGGATTTCACTTGCTTCCCATCATGAGTAGTCAATGATAAAATGTTTCTCAAAAGGTAATTGTTGTAATCTTACATTTTGGATATGGTTCATCACTAACCACTCATGTAATTTTCTCTTCAAAAATTTCCACATGAAGCAATGCATGATGGGAAGAATGCAAAATCTTCTCTTGTTTGGGATTATATCTCATTATGCTGCTTTCATACTTATCATCGCTTTGCAGCTTTGTCGTCTGCTTCGTTTCATACTTTTGTAGCTTTAAAGTTGAATTCACTTCAACTCAAAAAATCTTGCCAGGCAACCGGAAGTGGCAAGTTTCAAATATTTGTTATGCAGCAACAAAGCTACAAAACTACACTAGTATAAAAGCAGCATTAGGTTGCCGATTAGGTGAGATTTGAACACACACCATTAATATTTTTCTAGTAGTATCTCTCGGTAGACATTAAAAATTACATAAGTAAAAAAAAATGTTTTAAGATTTTCTGTGTATATTTTGAATATTACAGTTGATTCTATTTTTGTATTTTCAGTCATTGATTGACAGCTTTGCATATCATTAAAGGGACTAGCCTAGATTCCACTTAGAATTAAAAACTTATGGAAATGCTCTATTTAAAGCTTAAAAGTGTAGTAAAATCCCAAAAAAGTACAAAAATCTACACAGAAATGGCTTAAAATTGAGTGAGAATTAATTTGCAATGTATCATTCTGTGATGATGGTGTGACTATCCTGTGTTTTCTAAATCCTAAATTTGTACCTCAGATGGATTTACCAGATAAAAGATCAAATAAAGCTCCTTAAGATAATATAATACTTATTAAAAGAGAAACAATTTCATCACAAATAATTTGTTTACCCATCACTGGTGTAGAAACAAAATCTTTTTTAAAATTTGAAACTAGAAACACTGTTTTCTCAACATTTTTGCACTGGTGTAAAAAATTAAAGTTGGTAAAGAATTGCATATTTTCTCCAATATTCCTCAAAATCATGGAAAACTACTAGTAGGATATATTACTACAAACATGTTCTATTGATTCATGTAAACAAATATGTAGCTTAAAATTAGTGGGAAGAATCTAGGTCAGTCCCTTTAACAAAGCATTGTGCATTATGTTTGAGTAAGTTTTCAACACATGTACAACCTTGTCATGAGAGCATGAGAAAGTCAATTCTGCAATAGCTACCAATATGTTATATTTATTCAAAACCTTGTACACTGGAATTTAAAAATCCCTCAAAACTACCCTGCCATATATTTTAGTGGCTCTTGAAATGGATCTTCAGGGGACACTGTCACCTGAAGATCCATTTCTAGAGCCCGGGGGGGGGGGGGTGACTGATATTTGTGTTCGGGTAATCACCCGGGTTCCGAAAGTGACCCTATGCAAAACCAAAAATTGGTGAAATGATACTGTATTTGCAACCATAAATGTACCGTATCTTTTCGAATGGATACCCTATCTGGGACCATACCTGTACAAATGAATACCCTATCTGAGACTGTACAGAAATTTAACAAAATAATTATTACAAGACATATGTAACTGTACACCATGTGAACACTTTTAAGAAGTGTTTCTAGGTATTTGAAGCACTAATTGGCAATTTAAGGCAATATTGTCATTAGTTCAACCATTCTTTCTTAGTTTGATACCCTATATTGCAAGTCTCAAGACCTTTAGGTCTCACCTTTTTGGTAACGTGGTTGGTTACCCA
>JXSR01S052314.1:0-12142 GCA_000969725.1 Ophiothrix spiculata
AAATTTGAAAATGCAAATTCTTGAGCCTTTACTGTTGGCAAATTAGGGTCCAAGAGAAAGAAGAATCTTATCGTTCATGTGTGTAGCTATTATAAAGACGGAGTGTTTTTGTAAAATAATGATGAAATTGAATTCTGTTCGTCCAATACACAAATACCTATATTGGTGTCGACATGAAATGGAAAAAATAACGGCTACTTCTGTCCAATACGTTTGTGAATTAGCCTCGTTGAATACAATTTTAAGTCATTGAAAGAATAAATTGGGAACCATCTTTATTGATTTTTGCACATTTCAACTCCTGGTTCAGGTACACTTAAATTAGTGCATGATCGAATAAGAAAGCTTTGGAATACAATAGAACTGTAAAATTCCCGAGATAGAATTTCCATGCTGCTACAAGATTATCAAAGAGACATTGCATTAACTTCATTCATTCCGCACAAAAGCAAACGTATGCCACAAATTAATATTAATCATCCTAAAATTAGGCGGGAACTTTGTTATTCAATCTTTTTCTCATACAATATGCCATCGTCTGCTTTATAGAATTGTTACTCGCGCCAAATGAGGCAAACTCTCTAAGCATTTTTGCAGATGCTTTTGAGTATTGAAAGAGAAGAAAGGCGGATAGTAACACGATACCGTCTATATAATCTAACGCATCAATTGTACTATTATTGATACCATACGTATAATGTGTAGATATCGTCAAGTCCATGTGTGGATTATTTAGCGACTGAGGTTTAAAGACAAATTAAGGCTTATGACCACGTCCACGTTAATTAGGTACATGCTTGTCTTATGGAGGACTTAGTTTATGTTTTAAATGGATTGGATTGACCATGAGTTACAGAGATGTTCAGATTGAATACAGGATCAGATTCCTCTTTATGCATTGCAATTATACAGAAGACATGAGATGTCATGTTTCAATTGCAATGCATGTTGTTTTATTGCATTGCATTAATACAATACAGTCCTGTTGAAGTAATACGCAATGGTAATGCAACATTCACCATACCAGGTAACAGTACATCTTATGTCCATATTCTGTATAAACAATAAATGCAATTAACCCCAGGACAACACAACATTAGGATCCTCAAATTGTTAAACACTTACTCTATGATTCTGATATGCTGTGACTGCTGTGAACTGTGTCTCTTGGAATATGAATGTCTTGAAGTCTCTTTCAGGTGCATTGTCAAAGTCCTTTCTACCACTAACATGAACCACGTGAAATCTGGGTTGGTAGCGATGCATAGAATTCAAAATAATCTGGAAAAGATAAACATAGAGGATAAAACGTTGAGGTTTTAGTTGGTGACAGCTAAAATTATAGATAAATACAGTCAATTTATAGTGCACTGTGCTTGCCTAGTTGCGCACTATAGAAAAAGTCGCTAACGAATGTGACCCAAATGAACTCCATTTCACTCTTACTAGCATCATTTCAACATACAAACCATTGCGGTCCGGATCAGCTCCTTAATTATACAACTTTAGTACAAGACAGTGAGACGTTAGTCTTATGATTGCCGCGAGAATCTCAAGTACAGTCACAACCAAGACTCGAACTCCGCACCTACAACATTGTAAGCGATTGAAAACTGATTGAGTTAACTTGGTTGCATCCTTGCCCGCGATAAGGACCGTTCTCTATACCTAAAAAAAGGCAATTTTGCAACCCTTCACTATACCATTTTTCCACAAAAAACACTCATCGATATACCAAAAATGGTGAAATTATACCCCAAAACCGTGGCACATACCAGAATATCAACCTAATGTGAGAATCCCATTCCAAAAAGGCTTCCTTGTATTTTGGTCGATACTATCAATGATGGACCAACAAAAAAAATGCCCATCTTGATATTTTATATGTACGCTTTTAATGAAGTATCTTGCTTGAAATATTGAAGATTTATACACACATTTTGATAATTTTAAAAGTACGTGAATGTTTTGGCTAATTTACACTGTGTTTTTATCCCATTTAACGAAGTTAAAATAAATTACCATGAACAATATATCGCGCAATACTAAAGTGAAATTCTGCAATGACATACGCATCACGCAATACTTACATGACCATTATCATCCAACAGATTGTTTGTAAGTTTGAGTTTATCAAATGACACTATTTGTTTCATCCACATTGCACCCCGAGCTGGTGAGTCTGGATGAACATGGATCCTCCCAGGCATCTCTGGGTCAGCTTTGCCTGCCACTAACCAACTTGAAGAATGGAAAGCATATCGATAACGTTTGTCATCCACCTGGAGAAGAATAACAAAGAATAAAAAAGATGGAAAAAGTATACTTTAGGTCCCATCAAAAACTATACCCTAACCCTAACCCTAAAACTAACCCTAACCCTACACCCTAACCCTAAATTAAACCTAACCCTAACACTAACCCTAAACCATAACCATAAAATTATGGATGGGACCTTAAGTACACTTGGTCCAAAAAGATGAGAGCTCCTTATTTATTGATCGAAGTGGAAACAAGTCAATAATTGAATGTGAGTTGGCTTTTATAAAATGCGGTTATTTTACAGATGCTTTTAGCACCAATTTTTTAAGTACACACAAAAATGGGATATTAACAACCAGTAGCCATGGTAACCATACTTGAATGTTCTGTACTAAAAAGTATTGTAGCCCCACCAAACACTTGTGCATGGATGTTCGTATTGTGATGGCATCAAGAAATACCACGCAATGTCAAAAAGCTTTAAATGGTTATTTCATTCTCTCTGTCGTATGAAGTTGTTGCCACAAAGCAATGACGTCGATTTTCTCAAAGTACCCCAAAATGCCAATGTTGATACTTTCAATGCAAACACTGCCAGGCAAATAAATAAGTGATGTATTAAATTCACCTTGAAAGCGATGAAAGCGACAACTACTTGCGCGACAATTGAGCAAAAGAGTACTACCACAGTGCGACAAAGCGACACGAGATTATGAAACAGCTTACCGGTACAAAGTCCATCATGAGAATGTACTCAGCCATAGGATCCATACCAGAGATCTTGACCTGGAAGGTCGGAAACATACGTCTGCAATAAACAAAAGAAATGAGAAAATATTAAATATTGATGAAGTCCATGTTTCAAATAATTGAGATTACCTTTATCATTGTTTATAAAAGAAATCCTCTAATGGTGAATAATTCATCTGACCTAAAAAAGGAAACCCGAAGTTGAACCATTAGCAATAACCTTATTTGACTTATGTTTGTATTAATTATTTCAAAATTTTAAAGGGTACAAAAGCCTTACAACGGGATTAACCGATCTTAAAGGAATCAAACGATAGGGAAACGCAATTTTGCATAGTTACTGCCTCTACCGTTTTCACTATTGGACAAATATTATATTTTAGGATTTACCAATTTGACAAATTTGAGTCACTGTTATTATGCGTTTTCAAGAGACTTTTTAAGGACATTAAAATGCCGATTGCATTGATTATTGTCAATAATATTAAGGCGGTGTCACACATCACCGTACCGTACGAATAACGTACTAATAACAAACTTGTTTGGTAATCGATATTACATGTATTTCAATGACAAATCCAGTGTACGTTCTTAGTACGTTATTTGTACGTTTTGTGATTTGTGACACCGCCTTTATAGATTTTCTTTTCTTGTTCATTGATGCCATAGTCTCTCTTGATTTTGAATACTTTAATTTTACAAATCAGTACACAAACTGATTGTTCGGATTATCACATTTTGATTGTTGTAAAGGGCTGCTGAGAAAAATTGGCCGATGCCGATTGACACTATCGCTAACATGCTGAAGGATTAAATACATCACTTTTGCCGAATAGTTTGTGAACAGTTGGACGACATTGGAAAAGGGAGGGAGTGTCTGATTTTTCATCATTGCCTTCCTTTAGCCAGGTGATGTATTGTAAAAATGTTATACTGGACAAGATACGCAGTGGAAATAATATAAACGAAAAAGACCAAATGATTTTTTGGTTAAAGTACTACTAAAGTATACTTTGATACTACGGTACTATAGAGCGTAATTCTACACCAACATGTTTTCACTAAGCCCTATTCGGCAATAAAACTCAATTATCTGGCTATGATTCTTTCACTAAAACAATGAAGTTCACGTCTACGATATGGGTGGAGTGACATATTGCCAATCCATACACTTCTCAAGTTCAAGTTACTTTTCCCGGTCCCCCCTTCACCGTGTCAATGACCTATACATGAGAAAACCCCATTGTTTACCCCAGCACTCTAGACAGGCGTTAGATCTATTATAAGGCATTCCATGCAACAGATATCAACATGAAATAGCTGCCATATGTCAAATGTCACAATTCTTCTGTGAGAATCAGTTAATGTATTGCTGGAAATTTAAAAGGCAGCGTATTTAAATTCAACAGTCTTGCATTGACCACAACGCGATGTCTCGAGCTCCCTAGATAGTATCGCGCAGATGCGTCAGATGGTAACCTCATTCACAGACAACAATTCTGTCTCACTTGTGGATGTGTAATAAGTAGACCTAGTAACCACGTATCATGTACAACGTAGGTGTTCTGTGTATGAGGTTACAGAGGTCGATTGCCATCTTTAGACTCGCCGCTTTAAGAAAGTTCAGCAATGGTCATAGTGAAAATGTCAAAAGGTTAGCACAGAGGCTGAGGGCTGCGGCATTTTACTCAAGCACTCATCTTTTACAAGTTAAATATTTAATAACGTTAAGCCTTTGATAGATGTTAATAATTTTAACAGACATTAAAAAGTACGCTCATTATGGAAAATATTTATATATTTTAAAACGTACGCTCAATATGGAAAATATTTATATATTTTACTTTTGTGTATTTTGTATACCTACCTTAGCTAATTCAGCGCAAAAGTAACAAACTTGAACATATTGCGATACGTAAGGTCTTATTCAACACATATTGACTTTGACAATTTGGTCCAATATATAGGCCTATGGCATGGTTGTATCTTGTATTCTTGTAGCCTATATGCCAGCATAGATTTTATGTTGAAAGGTCTTTTCTATGATATAATTGTCAATATTTGATACTATCATGTACCATGAGGACTGTATTTCAAATAAAATAATAATAATTAAAAAAAAAATAATAATAATGATTGAATCAAAAGTGAAAATACCTAGGTTTATTGACATTCAGACAATACCGAATGACCAAAAGTGTTGTCAATGAATATTTCTTATTCTAGAAGCAATATTATTGTACACAAAGTCGAATTTTTAAAATGTCGATGACGGCATTTCCCGGGAAGTTGACTTTCCTTCATCTATTACGAAGTTGCCACTGGCTTCTAATGACATAAACTGTCATTAGAGGCGCCATGGCGGTGTCATGGACCAGCAAATCAACACAAACGTTTATTCTAAAAACATGAAGATATTGAATATGAAGCTATAGAAATTAGGACGGAAATTGATTGATATTAAACGGATTGTTTTGGCGAAAAGGTGCAAGTTCTGCTGTAGCTCTAAGCAAGTTTTGCACTAAGATTTCATCACGGATTATGGATAGGAAGAGTTTTTATGAAGGTAGTAATAGTATAAGGCAATTTCTAAAATTTATAGCATGGCTTATCTCAGAATGCAAACAAAATTGATCACGTATGAGTCAAATTCCTTTCAAATGTTTCATGTTTTCGGTGACGACATTCAATTTAATTTAAACCAAGTATATAGGTTTGTACCAGTGCAAAATACTAGGCCTATATCTTTGGGCCTATTAAACGTAAAAATTAAAAAATTTGGGGTTTTTATAAATGTTTTCTAATCATATTTACACTCATGCACTTGACTTAGTAAATTACTCAATGTATCAATGTAATTGCGGATGAAAACATTCAACTATTGCCTATTCAATCGGTCAAGCCAAATTAGATCCAAATTTATATTATGGTTTTTGATTCTTATCTATTAGGCCTAGGCCTATATGTAACAATGGTATCAACATGTAACTGCTTAAACAAAATGACATGTTAGTTTGATATATCTGTTCATTGTACCTTTTTATTGAGACTATTACTGAAGATCTAGACACCCTATTCAATTTGAACAAATAGACCATGCAACTTGGTTACATCCCTTTCATGGTTATTTAGGGATCAAACAATGATATGTTATTATAAAGTTGAGAACGTGTATCTGCCCCGGTCTATACCGATTTACAGTATATGGCTCTCAAGTCGTTTAATATCATGGTCCAATTTTAGAAACCAGGTTTGAGCTCTTGATGGCTGTAAATCATTTAACAAATAATAAAATAAAAAGTACATAGATCTTTTAGGTCATGATTGTGGCATAAAACATTTAAAAGTACATTATGCGTGTAACGACATGCTTTTGGGTATACTATCTAAAATGGCCTTTAATCTTTCTTAATTTAATGTCCCTGTGATTATGATTATGATGACGATGATGATGGGTCGAGACATAGTGCAAATCTGGAACATTCATTGCCCCAACAGTTCTGGTAAAATGCATTTGATATAAAATCAGTGCCAAATTGACATATTACATGTATGTTTTAATGTTCAACTATTCAGAAATATAAGTAGATTCTTTCAGAAACATGGGATGCACATTGTACCAACGCAATAAAACATACTGAGACCTTCTGACACATGCGATCAAAGAAGCTCGCATGAGCATTACAGACAAGGTCAATGATAGTGAAGATGATCGAAGATTCAGATGATTTCTGATGCGCCCATCATCTTTGCTCCCACACACATACTTCTAACCCAGACAAATTTGTCTTCGGCTAAACCTTTAGCACCCAATTTTTAGGCTAACAAATAGACTTTTTCTTCTGATGTCAATTTTGAAGAATTACTGGGATCTATATAATGTCAGATTACATATGTACGACACGCGGAAATACTTTGTTACTGTCATCATTTCTACATTTCTTTTTTTGACATGTTGAAAAATCATGCTGTCTTAAAGATGTGGCTTACAATTCTCCTAATGTGAAAAACAGGATTTTATTCTGACTGCATAAATTGGGCAAACCACAACATTTATCGTGGATCAAACGAAATTGTACTCAAACAAAATAGTACCTTTGCAAATAATGTGTTGGATACCTATCGATATTCAGTTTAACAAATTGCATTTCTGATGAATATCATCACATTAAGGACAACATTTTCCACAATAAATCAAAATTCCTAGCAACTAGATGGCTAAAAATGCATAAAGTTTGGTTTAATTACTATCTTCCTTGCGAACAAGAAAGACAGCAAGTGTAACATATGCGATGTAGGCCTATGTGTTGGATGCTCATTGTTATTCAGAGTTCATTGTGTTCATTATGAGTGATCATTGGCACATTATGGTCACGATTCTGAACTGGAAACCACTACGAACAGGTTTGAATACAATTTTTACTATAGCCTTAATAAATTAAAAAAAAAAAAAGGAAAAACACTTTTAATTACATTGATTTAAGAAAGAGTTAACAAGTCACCCGTTTTTGAATAAATTGTTAGTCAATTACTTGATAGTTATAGTTTGATATATCTGTTCATTGTACCTTTTTATTGAGACTATTACTGAAGATCTAGACACCCTATTCAATTTGAACAAATAGACCATGCAACTTGGTTACATCCCTTTCATGGTTATTTAGGGATCAAACAATGATATGTTATTATAAAGTTGAGAACGTGTATCTGCCCCGGTCTATACCGATTTACAGTATATGGCTCTCAAGTCGTTTAATATCATGGTCCAATTTTAGAAACCAGGTTTGAGCTCTTGATGGCTGTAAATCATTTAACAAATAATAAAATAAAAAGTACATAGATCTTTTAGGTCATGATTGTGGCATAAAACATTTAAAAGTACATTATGCGTGTAACGACATGCTTTTGGGTATACTATCTAAAATGGCCTTTAATCTTTCTTAATTTAATGTCCCTGTGATTATGATTATGATGACGATGATGATGGGTCGAGACATAGTGCAAATCTGGAACATTCATTGCCCCAACAGTTCTGGTAAAATGCATTTGATAAAATCAGTGCCAAATTGACATATTACATGTATGTTTTAATGTTCAACTATTCAGAAATATAAGTAGATTCTTTCAGAAACATGGGATGCACATTGTACCAACGCAATAAAACATACTGAGACCTTCTGACACATGCGATCAAAGAAGCTCGCATGAGCATTACAGACAAGGTCAATGATAGTGAAGATGATCGAAGATTCAGATGATTTCTGATGCGCCCATCATCTTTGCTCCCACACACATACTTCTAACCCAGACAAATTTGTCTTCGGCTAAACCTTTAGCACCCAATTTTTTGGCTAACAAATAGACTTTTTCTTCTGATGTCAATTTTGAAGAATTACTGGGATCTATATAATGTCAGATTACATATGTACGACACGCGGAAATACTTTGTTACTGTCATCATTTCTACATTTCTTTTTTTGACATGTTGAAAATTCATGCTGTATTACAACTGTTGCGTACAATTCTCCTAATGTGAAAAACAGGATTTTATTCTGACAGCGTAAATTGGGCAAACCACAACATTTATCGTGAATCAAACAAAATTGTACTCAAACAAAATAGTACCTATGCAAATAATGTGTTGGATACCTATCGATATTCAGTTTAACAAATTGCATTTCTGATGAACATCATCACATTAAGGACAACATTTTCCACAATAAATCACAACTCCTAGCAACAAGACGGCTAAAAATGCATACATTTTGGTTTAATTACTATCTTCCTTACGAACAAGAAAGATAGCAAGTGTTACATATGCCATCTATGTGTTGGATGCTCATTGTTATTCATAGTTCATTGTATTCATTATGAGTGATCATTGCCACGATTCTGAACTGGAAACCACTACGAACAGGTTTGAATACAATTTTTACTATAGCCTTAATACATTTTTAAAAAAGGAAAAACACTTTAAATTACATTGATTTAAGAAAGAGTTAACAAGTCACCCGTTTTTGAATAAATTATTAGTCAATTACTTGATTTAATACTATAAAAGATGTACAAAATAATGTATATTTATTACTTATACTACTACTACTAATAATAAAAATAATAATGTATAAATTTATAATGCATTTCAAAGACTATTTCTGATTGGCTACCAAATGAATATTTTCTTGATTTCTTTCTATTTTAACAAATAAATATTGACGTTATAAAATATTTTGAAAGGCGAGTAGTGGTGGTTAGATCGTCACGACGTTTTAGTGGAGATTTGAAAAGTAGGTCACTTCTTTCACACCGTCCATCTTGTCTTTCAAGTTTAATAATTCAATGTAATCTACATCGAGTTTAGAAGATAAAAGCAGACGTTTTGGGATTTTAGGACCGCGAAGAAAATTATCATTTTATTGGAAATTATTAATAATAACTTAATTGGTAGGATGATTGGGGGCGGATCTAAGACGCCCATCTTTTCCTTGTTAGTTGGTAACATAATGAATATTTTTCAAACATAATCGATGACGTTTTGATATTTTATAGTCATATTGGAGGCTTTTGGATCACTGATGGATATTTCTCTGTCTTGGTTAATTATATCAGACACCTTGATCAGACATCAGGAATCTAATTTTCAAAGCTTTTTATCTAATCAGGAAAATAAGTTATTAGAAAACAATTAATAAAATCCCCGGCGTCAAATCAAGATAGATAAATGGCGAAAAGCACATTTCGAACTAAAACTGCTGTTGCCCTGCCAAGTATGAAATTGATAACTCACTAGTTTTTAACTCTTCAAACCCACTCGCTTTATTATGAACTGCATGGTTGAAACACAAAATACTGACCAACTTTGAATACTGACTATTGTAATGAAATTACATAAAATAATAGCCTAGATCCCTCATTTATTCATGTATTGAGTGGAAGTATTCCAATTGCAAACTCACACTACGCCATCTTTAACAGTGTAATGTAGAATTTTGCACAAGAACATTGTACCACCACCACTTTGTGCTTTTTGAAATATACACAAGAACGAACACCCCTGTTTACTTGTAGTTGAAGAAGACAGCAAAAAAGCGAGTTACATTTTGGGAAATCATTAATGCTTCTTGACTGTCCCTTGAAATCTCCTCTAGAGGTTCTTGATCTCGGATGATCCACGAAGTACAATGCCCTTCGACTATGTTTTTTTTGCTCTATACAGATTTATCTCTGTCAAATTCGACAGGGATAAGTACCAACATGATCATTGATTAACTATTTTAACGTGTCGGTAAGACCAAAAGAGATCTGAAGACACGCCGAGAGCCTATCAATCTATTATTTCAATAGATATCATGTTGTGGTGGATACCTGGATACAAGGAACATAGGCGGATGCAGCTGGTAATTTTTTTTTTTTTTTTAATTTTCAACATCAAGAGCTGTGTACTGAAGATCCGAAATTCGAACTGATTTCGATTGTTACTGTTAATAGTAAGGTTTGGATCAGGTACATTTATTGAGACCATTATCATTTTCAAGTAATGTTCCACAATATATTTGTTCATATCTGTGACAATTGAAACGCTTTCCTATAAATTCATGAAATATTTGTTAAAATCCCCAAAATACATAATTATATAAAAAAAAATGATGATAGCAATCAGGTCGAATGTTGCCAAGCCCTTTTTGTCCAACTCATCTTCTCGTACCTTACAAAATAACACCGAAAAAGTTACAAAATAGCGACGAGCAAGAATAAAGTTCGTGACCTGACAAAAGGTCAGGTCACAAACAGTGTTTCTAGTTGATTTAAATTTGTTCGCCAAACTACAGGCTTAAAAGGACACAAAGTAAATTACTAAAATAAAGACCATGATTGTCTTTGCCTTGGCAGGATTCGTAAGACGTCAGGACGTTCTTAGCCAAGGTTTATTCCTCATGTATAACATGTTCATGTTTAAAAGAAACATATTTCTTCGGCCAAATCAGAACACACATAAACAGCTCACTCATCAACCTCATAAATATTGCTTGTCATATTGACTCAGAATGTCAGGCTTAAGCTTATCCGAAACTGTAGCACATTTTAGCTGATGTTTCTGAAGATTTCAATACCAATCGAATGAATATCTAGATTTATCTGTATTTTCAAGAAAATCTTTTCTTCTCGCTACTTTCATTCCTAAAGGCAACGCTTTTAAAGGTACGGGTGTGATTCCGGTTTTCTGCTTTATAAGGGCAACATTATGGTTCACCTGATTTGAGCCGCGAACAAGCTGACGGAAGCTGTCCCTAGGCAATGCAAGGTAAAGCCCGTAGGCCTTTTCTATTTCCTTCCTTTTGTAATAATTCAAAAGTCCCAAGCGAATTTTATGATTCTATATTCGTCAAATCTGACGTGCACACGATGTATTATGGTTTTAAGTATGTTTTGTTAGTCCCTAGAACATGTAGAAGAACTCACGTCATTTTGTCTGTTTTAGACTGATAAAAAGTAGAAAAAAAGAAAATTGATAGGTCCCCTTTCTGTCATGTTAAGTCATTGTATTTTACTAGTTTGCTGTGTTGTACTGATCTTTGCCAGAATAACATTACGAAATACTATACCTAAATGCTAATATAACATACGACCCGTACAGCTATTATTTTAATTATTGACCGAAACGTTGGGTTATAGGACCTACACCAAAACAACGTGCTCTGATAATTTTTATTCGGCATATACGTGATGTACGCCAATATCTATATCTAGCCATCATGTCGGATCACCCTGTCTTTCATTTACTGAATGGATGAATGAATGAATTAATGAACTGCGTTTCATTAATTCATTGAAGAAAATAACCTCACACACATAAAATCTTAATAACTTATCATTAAATATTTATCAAATTTACGCTGTAATAATGCCCCTAACAAAAAATGTAATATCATCAAGAAATTTTAGCCATTCTAAGTTGCTAACATGTAGTTCCTCGGCTATATCCACACTTGAGATGTTCTGAAATATCTTTTGATCAAATAAATAAAATATCATTCATCACTGAAATGTTATGTTAATTTAAAATTATGCATCTTTTTATATTCGAGGAGTCACATAGACTGCAGGATTCACATATATACCCACAATGATT
>JXSR01S052321.1:0-14696 GCA_000969725.1 Ophiothrix spiculata
CAAAAAATAATCAATCCTGTAGGAAATTAGAGCCAAAATTTGATTTTTTTAACCAAAAATGAGCAAGAAAGTCAATTTTGACAATTTCTACTAAAACTGCTCTTAATTTTAAACTAAATTACCAAGCTTTCTACTTTTTTGACAAATTACAGTTTACACGTTTATGTAGTGTTTAGGAAAGTATGCTATGCTTTGGATAGTAATTCTTAAGAAAATGTATTAAAAACTCCCAAAAATGTGAAAAAAATGATAAAAATCACACATATTTACCCATAATGCATAGCAAAATGCTGAATTTAGATCTGCAACATTCATAACATGATTGCTTAAGTCAATAGCTCTGATTTGGTGCCAAATTGACAAAAAAATGATCAATCCTGTAGAAAATTAGAGCCAAAATTAAGATTTTTTACCAAAAATGAGCAAAAAAGTCAATTTTGACGATTTTTTACTAAAAATGCTCTTATTTAAAATATAAATCACCAAGCTTTCTACTTTTTTCAACAAATCGCAGTCTATACGTTTGGGTAGTTTTTAGGAAAGTATGATATCAAAAATTTGTTTTGATATGGATATTAATTCAAGATCAAATTGTATCAAATTCTCAAAAAATTGTGAAAAAATGATAAAAATCACACATTTTTACCCATAATGCATAGCGAAATGCTAAATTTAGATCCGCAATATTCATAACATGATTCCTTATGGCAATAGCTCTCACTTGACACCAAAATGACAAAAAAATGGTTAATCCTGTGGAAAACTAGGGCTGAAAACCCATTTTTACATAATCATGACCAAATATGGCATGAGAAAAAGGTCATGTGACCTCTGACGTCATAACCCACCACTGGTGCAACACCAGACTTATGTTCTCAGATGCCCCATGACATGCCAAAATCAAAAAAATCAATATGACACTTGGTCAAAAATGTCAAATAAATTGCCACTATCTCTCGGTCTATGCGCATTGCTTACGTGCTGCCAATACACTAGTCCGATACACAATAAAGAGAACCATATTTTCTCAACTTGGTTTTCGTGACCTAAACTGCAAAGAAATTGTAATAAGCATTATACTTGATAGACCTACTTATCTACAGCTAATTTGTACAAGATTTGAATTGTCAATAACAGTAGAAAGCAACATTTATAAAATTATATACCTCATATAAAGATTCCTATCCTCTGATTGGTTAAAAGTGAGGGCCTGGATTTAAAGGAACTAGCCAGATTCCACTTAGAATTAAAAATTTATGGAAATGCTCTAAATAAAGCTTAAAAGTGTAGTAAAATCCCAAAAAAGCCTACAAAAATTTACAAAGTCTCACAGAAATGGCTCAAATTGACAGCTTATTGATTTGCAATATATCTATTAGGCCTATGTGATGGTGGTGTGACAATCCTGTGTAAAAAAGTGTAAACTTTAAATGATACTAAATATATATCATTTTGACCACCATTTGGGGTCATTTTCTACTAATGACCACTAAGGCCATATTAAAAAAAACATTTGTCTCAAAGCTCTCCAACTCCCAAAAACCTAATGCGGAATGCGATTTTATTTCTTTTCTTTTTCTTTTTTTTATTGATTCTAAAAGTCATATTGACGACTCCTTTATGGTAGAATCTGTCAAGATATTGAAACAAAACAAAGAAACAGAATTGTGACGATGTTAATTCAACAATAAATGTGATTGCACAATGTACATAATTTAGAGACAAAAACAACTTCGAAACGAAACATTTTGCCTTGGATTGCGAGTTGCTTTTCACGATTTTTGGAAAAAAAAATTAAAAGGTGAAATAATTTTTTTTTTTTTGGATTTTTAGGGAAACTAACGCGCACGATAAAACTAACGCGCGCGGGAGCTTTGAGACAAAAGTATTTTTTAATATGGCCTAAGCATATAATTAATAATAATTTCCCAGTCATTTCCATATTTTGATGCTAACCATAGTCATTTTTGGACCCAAAAATACTAATTTTATTAATTTGACTTCTAGAATAGTCATTTTGACTCCAAATGCAGGGTTTTTTTTTTTACTGTTGGGTAAAATTTTTAAGTGGGGTTATAAATGACCCTATATTAGTTGGTGCATGGTTGATTCTGAAAATTTAGGTAAAAAATGACCCTTTTAGAGTCAAATTTTGACCCTGTAGTTTTTAGTGAGTATATAGCCACATTCGTAGAAGACGATTTATTTATTAATATCATTTTGTAGGCCTATGAACAAAACAGGACTTACTTGAGCTAGTCCCCAGGCTAAATGAAATTTGATCCCTTAAAAATAACGCATAGCGTCTCTGGTGAAATCTAGCGATAATTGGTGTTCTTAATTTAAGATTTGTACTGAAACTTAAGGATTTGATTTCATCTGTCTATTTTAGTTTGGGACTTACTAGTCCTCAAATAAGCCATTTGTTAGTGTTCTTCCAGAAAAAAGTGCTAATGTTTTAAAACAAATAAATTGATAAAATTGCATAAATTTCATCATAAATTCCTTAAGCAAAACATAGATTGTAGAAGATTCACTTTGTGTTATTTTTCAAGTGATCAAATTGACTTCAAATGCCACTTAGTCTGGAACTATCTTATTTAATTTATTGATAAACATAGACCTTTAACCCTTTGAACCCTGGCCATTCCACGTGTATCTGTACCGCTGACCCGGCGAGCCGGTTTACCGTCTTTCAGGTCACGTGTCGGAAACTTGATGTGTCTGTCAACAGGCACTGGTAGTTACCATTTTCAATGGTCTTATTTAAATCGGATGACTTCAATAAAGCTTTGAACCCATGATTGATGGGTCGTTTTCCTCCTATTTACTCGACAGAGGTGAACAATTCCTCATATTTAAGTAAATTCCATCACATTTTTCAACAAATATGGCTTCGCCCATAGACTACAACGTAAATGTCGAATATGTTAGTCGACATAAATAGTATTCTTTTGTGAATGCTGGTTAGTGAAACAATTCACACTACTGTAAACTGAAATAGTAAAGCAAGGGAAATTAAAATCAAAGCAAGTTTAGGTGTCATATTGTGTTTTTTAACTTTCAGGTTGGCCCGGGTATACGGTACATATACACGTGAGCCGGTATACCGGCTCGTCGGGTTCAAAGGGTTAAGTCTACTTCAAATGTTGCTGTCTACTGTAGAACAGTTTAAGTCTACTACTACTGTTGCTATCTACTACAAATTATGTTGTTATCTACTCTACACAATGATTCAAATCTACTATACAAATGTTGCTATCTACTGTAGATACAATCAAGTCTACCACAAATTGTGCTATCTACTTTAAATAAGTTAGCAATTCAAAGTTTCCTGTAAGTCTATCACATATGTTGCTATCTACTGTAGATAACAGTTCAAGTTTATGTTGAAATGCAGGCTTGAATTGCTAAATGGATAGCAACATTTTGGTAGATCTGAATTGCTATCTATAGTAGATAGAAACATCTGAATTGTTATTTACAGTAGACAGCAACAGACTTGACTTGTTATCTACAGTAGATAGCGACATTTAAAGCAGACTTGAATTATCTGCAGAAAGATAGTAACATTTATAGTACACTTGGATAGTTATCTGCAGCAGAGAGCAACATTTGTAATAGACCTTAACCATGGACAGCAACATTAGAAGCAGACTTGAATTGTTATCTACAGTAGATAGCAAAGTTTGTTGTAGAAGTGAATTGTTATTTACAGTAGATAGCAGTATTTGTAGTAGATTTGAATTGCTATTTACAGTAGATAACAGTATTTGTGGTAGATTTGAATTGTTATCTACAGTAGATAGCTACATTTCGTCATGTGAGCGCAAGAAAGTCGTATCTGCAATGGCTGCCCTAAGTTATATTTATTTTTCACCTTGTAAATCACTCAAAATGTTCCTGTCTTATGTCAGTGGTTCTTGAAATGGTTAGAACCAAATGGTTCTTCAGGTGTCACCTGAAGAACCATTTCAAGAACCACTGAACCAAACAGTGTGCAATCCAAATTTATGACGTAAGGCAGCTATTGCAGATACGACTTTCTTGCACTCACATGACGATTTGTAATAACCTTGAATTGTTATCTACAGTAGATGGCAACAGCCAATCCTTTTAAATAATTTTTATTTCACAAATAAACAAACAAAAAACAATTATACAAACATCTCTACATCATATCTTCCTTAAACCTCATATGTTTATTGTGTTTTCACACTGTATTTAATCTGATAATATATCAAGTTATGTACACAACAGATGATAGCATAAACATTTACATTTCTGTCAAATATATACATACAAAATATGATAAAAATTAATTGCATGACTGGTACCAAAGTTCTGCATAAATAATGAAAGACAACTTTACATTCAGTGGTGTAACCAGACATTTTCAGTTGATGGGACGAGCAGGGGCAAGACAATTTTGCAGGGGGGCGAAAGAGTTTTTGTTTAGACACAAAAAGGTATGCCCCAAATTTTTCATGTAGCAAATCATCCAAATTTTGCTAAAATTCATAAAAATTTGTACTGTTTTGGTGAAAACTAGAGTTTTTTCTTAAATTATTGCCAAATTTTGCGCCATTTTGTGCAAATTTGGGAACAACAAAAAACATTTTTTCTGGGGGGGGCCCCCCCCCCCCCCCCCCCTCTGGTTACGCCACTGTTTACATTTCAGTTTAAGAATTGCCAACGGCAACAGGTTTATGGTATTGTCTAGAATAAATACTCTCTGTAACATTTTTGAAAATAAAAACAACCAGAACACACGTACAGGGCCTGAGGAGGGGCTCAACATACAATGATAAGAAAATTAGACCCATCAAAGTACCAAATTATGCAATTATGTCTTGAAGTAAAAAACTTGCTTTCAAATCCAAAATGTTTTGAAGTCTCCTTACAGATTTAAAAATAAGCCTCTAAAATACTTTTAAATTCAAAATGTTAAGGTCATTTCAACAAGTCTCCTTATAGATTTAAAAAAAAAACCTCTGGATTTTAGAGAGTACCCAGGTGCGTAGCCAGGATTGCGTACCCCCGGGATGCGCAATGAATCCTATTCCAAAACGGCAATGTTAATGGGTCCAGTGGCCGCTAGAGGCACCTGCCTATATGGGATGGGTAGCCAAATGTATTATTACCAGTAATTGGAACTACTGCACCCTTTTTGTTGTTTTTTCATTGTTTTTATCTCTCTTTTCTTTTTTTGTTGTAGACCCCCATGTTAAGCGTGCCCCCTCCGCACCCCCCTGGCTATGCAAATGGTACCCAATCAAATTGTACTGGTACCCATAAAGGTAACAATCTCTGCCCAAAGTATGAGCCACATTTGTACAAAAAAAAAATACATTTTCTGCAACTTTCTCCGTCTCAGTTTTAATTTTCATTAAGAATAAAATGAAATTGGAAAAAAAAAAAAAGACTGTCCCCACACCTGTATTTATACCAAGTCCCACAGGGGATACCAAGAGAGGGCATTAACAATGAAAAAATATTATTCTGCTGTAAAAGTTCCCATCGGCTTATGAGCTAGTAACACTTCATGGTTTTTACCATTCACAAAATTCAAACAGCCAATTGCTTATTGATCTCGAGTGACAAGACCATGTTATCAATTTGAAAAATCCACATATCTCCAATAAAAACCTAATCCAGTGGTAAAAATTCCAAATGCTAATTTTCATTATTTGAGAAATATGTAGTAGTGAGCAAATTATTAAATTGTTATTACTGTTTAATAAATATCACTGATATTCGAAGCAAATGTTTTCTTTCAAAATAAAATCCACACTACCTGTCAAGGACAGATAATCTGATATCATGAAAAGACCAAGCTAATTATGGCTAGCAAATCAGCAATCAGTCTAAGCCTCACTAGGTCATAGGATCATTGTCCAATGAAAGGCTTGATTTAAAACCAGGTGATAGCGATAACCAATTAAATTAATGAAGTATGAATTATCAAAATGCTACAGATCAGTAAGCACTGCAAAATGTGCAATGATGTGAACATTATTTCACAAGTATAAACATTTTGCTAAATGGTAATAAATTTAACACAAAAAGAAACAATTAAGATGAAAATGTTCAATCTGAATGAAAAATTTGCCAAAATGGTGACAATTTCACACCATGCAAAACATTCTGAATGAAAATGACTACAAAAACCAGAGTGTCCCTAGCGCTTTACACATGATTTTACATTTCTGATTTAAATAAACATTCCATTAACATGTCTCTCTATCCAAAGGGATTGAGTATAATCAACTCCATGATCAGTTGTCATTAGCAACCCCTTTTTTCAGCTTACATTGCACACTTGACTGAAAATATCTGTACTTCCCAGGTTTTTCTTCAGCTATGCAGGCTTTATCTAAGTTGCAGTTTATCCTTATGGCCATGCTTCTAAAAGACAGATTGTTGAAGTTTAAAAGCCATTCCATGTACTTAAGTACTGATATCAAATTTTGACAAAAGTACATGATTTTGACCAAATATGAAAACTCAGCCTTTACTATAATGATCTTAACCTGAACCCTAGCTGGTAAATCTATTAGCAACTCTACTACAAAATATTTTAACCCTTACAAAACCAGCTAGTTTTGAAAATTCCTAATCCTGTATCTGGTTTTGGAGTAAATTTGTCAAACAATAGTTAATTATTGACTGCTACTTTAAGTCCACCATATAATTGACAAGTCCATTGACTAGTTTATTGAATATTGATTAAGATCAATATCTCTATTGTTTAGATCAATAATTGATGTCTGCTGGTATTGTACTTCTTTATTGACATCAATAAATTTCCAATAATTCATTTACAAATCCATCAATCTAATGGGCAATTACCTTCTTGGGATCATGAACATTTCAGCTAAACCAGAAACATGTAGATGTGATTGACTGGCGACTCTAGTCGCCGTTAGTAGGCAATGAGTTAATAGTCTACTCTAGTAAAAATCGAGTACAAAAACAGTACAACATTCCTAAGGTGCACATTTGGAACATCAATTAAGTACAATTTGAGTACATTTATAGTACACAAATTTGTACTATATTTGTACTAAAACTGTACTATAATTGTGTTCCAAATGTGCACCTAAGGAATGTTGTATTATTTTTGTACTCAATTTTTTCCAGGGTAGTGCAGTACAAGTGTCTACCAATCAAATGACAATAAAGAGTTGTTCGGCAATCGTGTGGATGGAAAACAATGTTGAGGTTCTAGGGGACAGTGCCCCAGACACTCTTGCCCTTTAACACTAATATAATAACCATTGGTTGGCTTCAGTGACACATACTTTCTTCATTAAGATAATTTTTGTACAATTTTTTGCAACAGCAACCAAAAAACCCTGAAAACATTTGTCACATTCATAAAAATTCTGAATGGCAGTACAAATACTGACTGTACTTCACACAGTTGGATGATTGGTCGTTATTACAATCACTAGACAGAGTTCTTGTCACTGGGGCAAATTGATCAGTCATCACATTTATCATGTCACTTTTCAATTGAGATCAACTTGACATCTTCAGCCCATCTTAGAACTTGACATTTATGACTTATTAACTTGGCATATGACCTTTGACCTCCTCAACAAATGCGAGTTCTTATGTTGCACATGTGGTTCAGCTATGGTCAAAATCCATCAAAGTATGCAGAAGTTAGTGCAACTTTAGCTTCAATCCATCAATGTATGCATAAGTTAAAGGCAAATCGTCATGTGATTGCAAGAAAGTTGTATCTACAATAGCTGCCATTCGTCAAAAATTTAATATAATATCCAGTCTTGGGTCAATGGCTCTTTAAACATGAAGAACCATTTCAAGAGCCACTGACATATGGTAGGGAAGTTTTAAGGGATATTTTACATTCTAGTGATAAGGTGTTAATTAAATATAACTTACGGCAGCCATTGTAGAAATACCTTTCTTGCACTCACACAACAAAATGATAACCCTTTTTAACAACAACAGTTAACAACAATGACAGCAGCAGCAATAGCTGCTCTGAAACAACCTTGATGGTACATGGAATACAATAGCCAAAATACCGATCCAGCTTAGCTTTATACTTCTTGTCCCGAATGTGACCCTGCTAATGTTCTGAAAAATCGATACCCTGTTCCTTGTGGATTCATTCTATTAGCTGAAGACGGAGGACTCTCTGGATCGGTGTCCTCGCCATCCATGAGATGGGCAAAGAAACTCTCTGTTGCTTTCACAGCGACATCCTTCCCTGATCTCTCGGAAGAATCATGACAGTTTAACCAATCAAAGAATGTCTCTTCTTCGACAACATCTTCATCGGAGAGAGCATCAAAGATTTTCATTAATAAACCTGGTGGGTTGCCCACCTGTAGATTAAAAGCTTGTGCTGCATAGAGGATTTCAAGTTCTAAGTCTGTATCGGTGCTTTCTTCTACATATTTCCGTAAAACGGCAACTCTATCTCGTAGAATGACTTGGTATCCGGGAATGGAGTATGACATGCCTAGTAGTGTTGCTTGCATAGCTGTGGCTGTTCAATGGGATACAAGATACAAGAATAAAAAGTGTTACAAAATTTATGTAAGTGGTTTTCAAAACTGGAACAGCGACATTCGGGAGCTTGTGTGGTCTAGTAGAATAGCGCAGGACTCTGAATCAGAAGGTCGCAAGTTTGAGCCTGAACAGGTTATGTCCTTAAGCAAGACATTAAATCTCAATTGCTTCATCCACCAAAGTGATAATTGGGGAGTTGTTATGGGGAATATTACAATCTAGGTTCTGCCTGCGGTTACACAATTGCCAGGTTGCGACTGATTGTGACAATTCCCTGAAGGCAACGTAATAATTAAATAGGCAGCTGCACTTAGAGAATTTGCTCCAAATTTAGAAGCGCTATATAAAAACCGCATATTACTATTATTCTTTAATCATAAATAAAGTCATAGCAAATGCATTTTCTGCAGCAATGAAATCTTACAATTAATTACCCTGTACTTTTAAAATGTAACACCCATATATTTGCTGCACAGAATGGATTGAATTGCTGTGATACAAATTCTAAACGCTGCAAATCAATGATCCAGTATTAACCCTAACCCCACTGAATCTCACAATATCCCACTCCACAAAGTTTAGAAATTCGCCTAAGTCCAAATACGTCATAGACCCGAGTTAGCTATGACCACGAAATCGCTGCCATGGCAGCGCCTGCTCAGTGGCTTGACAAAGTGATAATTGGACCGGGAAGCGAGAGGTCCTGGGTTCGAATCCATGTGAAAATCCGTGATTTTCACATTTGACTTTCAAATTTCCGAGGAGATTTAAACGAAGAAGTGGTCAAAAGTGTTAGGGTTAGGGACTCACCAGGTATACTCTGCATGCAGCGCCCCAAGAAGAAGCATTCGCACAGGGGACCAACAGCTTTACGTGACTTCTGAACCACGGAGCAATTAGAGTAAAGTTTCTTGCCAAAGGAAACAAGGAGACATGGTCCGACCGGCAGTGCCGCCACAGGGGCTCGAACCCACAACCTCTGTATAACGAGTCCCGTGCTCTAACCGCTCTGCCACGCTCCCCTCTCAAAGGGGCAATTCATGATCCACTTTTCACCCTCAAGGTCACCGCTATCAAAGTTGATTTTTTTATCTTATAAGAATCCTCAAGTGGTATATGTTACGATCCCCAAACCATTCTTTCATATCTGCTTGCATTTTTGAGAAAAGTGAGAAAATGTGTCATTTTCTAATTATTGTCGGGGCCCCGACAGTAATTACAACACAGTAGTCTATGGGGATTTTCAAAATGCTGAAAAGCTTGTAACTTGGAAATGAACGGTCGGAATTGATTGAAATTTTCAGTATATATTTATGTTGTACTCTTCTTTTTATTTAGCTAGAAAAGAGGCGACATTAAAATCATGAATTGCACCTTTAAGCAATTGTAAAAGACAAATCTTGGTGCACATTTTGTAAACTGGGTTGAGTTTGCACAAGAGTAAGAGCAGCCATAACATAACAAACATAATTTGTAACACGCCAATTGCAAAATGATCATAGTGCAAGATAAAAAAACATGAAAATTACTGAGATGGAAAAAGATGATCTTGCTGAGCGTGGAAAATACTTCAGTCGTACTTACCACTTAAATACATTGTTTAGGCTTGACGTCCAAAACACATTCGCTCATCCGAGAGATATACGCTCACGATATTCGCTCTGTCTTATTTGGTAAAATGGAGAGGTATTGACACTCACAATTCTTGGATATTGGTGAAATCAATGTTACCATCGATTTAACCATGCTAAAATTGATTGAACCAATATTCAAGTATTGAAAGAAACATTTTCTCATCATTTTAGATAATAAGTCAGAGTGAATATTGCAAGCGAATGTCTCTCGGGTGTGCGAATGTCTTTGGACGCCAAGCCTTGGTTTGTGGCCGTCTCTATACTTTGGTCAACACCAAATAGGCGGGCCTCTTCACATCGTGAATTGATACAGATAAGTGCGTGCAGCAAACCAGCAGAAGACACAGCGCGCGTTGCATCTATGGTGCGCGTGTAACTGGGATTATGTTTACTTGTGGATGAAGAAAAGCCTCGTAATTCCCGCCTATTTAGTCTTGATCAAAGTATAACCTTATTACAGGATTTTTCACAATTTCCATGGACAGTAATAATTCAATAGAAGTAAAGCTAGTATTTTGGCTTGATTAAAATATAATAATAGTCACTGGCATGTGCATTTCCATCCATGGATTGATTTAGTTATTTACATTCATTCATTTATTACATTTGGCAGCAGCCTGTTAGGCTAAAACCCAGGCTAAACCTATGCCAATAGTATACAAATACGACATGGTTTGAGGGGAAGTATTACAAAATACTCTCCCCGAGGTGTTGGATGATCGAGAGGAAGTCTCCATCATCCAACACCTAGGGACAGTATTTTACAATACTTCTATGAAATAAGCCATGTTGCATTTGTTTTACTACACCTGAGGAAAGTCAAAATATAACTTGAAAATAAATAAAAAATCAATAAATTCATACTTTGCCGTGGTAGTACCATGCGGAAGTTTCCCCGCGTGTGTGTAAAGCAAACAGGCACAACGCGTAAATGCATACCTACGCGGCTGTACTTGAGTATTAACGCACATGCAGGAAAGTAGCCAAAAATACTTTTTGCGCATCTCCGCTATTTAACCAATAAAAATACTGTATTAACTTTTAAATATTCAAGAGATGTAGTAATACATATTACCAAAGGGTTGCCTCTATTTAGAAATTTTAAACGTACCATGCATAACGAGATATTGATCACCAAATAATAATAAGCCTCTAATTATACCTTTAGCCTCCTCTGTACCCAATAACTAATCAATGTACTTACGTCCTCCAGGATTCTCTAAGAATTCATTTGTTAACATTCTGATAAACTCCTTAGTTGCTCGTTGTTCTGGGCTAGTGTGTCTCTGCAAAATGAAAAAATGAAAATGGAAATCTTAATGCTACACTAAGACGAACTACTGACTCACAGACGCAGAGTCCATTTAAGTGCCATTGCATAGTTGCACACACTCTCAGGTACACATCAATACAGATTTGATTTGAATGAAATCCAATGGCTTCAATAATGAACCTAGTTCTAGAAGTGATACTCACTATAATTTCTGTGTTCACACATAGCTAGTCGCAGACCTGTCATCAACCTCTGAATCTCAGAATGTGGGGCATCCAACTTTGGTATGAAGGACATTACAATGACACACATAGCAAAACACACTAAGCAAAATGACAAAATGAGGGACATCTCAGATTTCATTTTTTTTTAAAATTATTGGAATGAGGGATTGTCCCTTATGCGGGGCAGTTGGTAGATCTGTAGTTGTAATCAGCCTTGAAATAAGCTAGGGGGCATGATTATTTGTTGTTAAACTGCACCACATGTACAGTATGCCAGACTCTCCCTAAAATTGTTATTAACAACTTGGAATAGGAATGTGACATTTGGTAGGTCTAACTCAATTTGCCCATGTGGAGTTGGGCCCTTCTTGGCATTATTATTTAATTCTAAGCTCATTTTTAAACAATCCGCCACTCACCTCAATCAGATTACAAACTTGTTCATTATCAGGTTCTCCTTTCAAAAGATGATAGATTTTATCCTGCAAAGTCGCCAGCCAATTCAGTCCCAACATTTGCGATGCTGGGTCGGTATCATCCATGTGACCTTTGCTGGTGGGAAGCCATGGATGGGTTGGGGAGATGCACCTCCTACAGGCTGTATCATCGACATCACCGGTGATAGCTGTGGCAGCTGACAGGGGGCGGTGCTTGTATGCAGATGGCTCATAGATTTGCTGTTTAAAAATAAAGTATTTCAGTTAAAGTTGGAGTGCGTTTTTCATAAAAGAAAATTAATGGTTCTACTTAGGTTGGTGTAAAAAAATATGCACAAAAGAGATAGACTGAGACTCTATTTCACAAAGGTTTAAGAACATCAATAAGTTAAAATGCAGAAAAATGATTGTTCTTCTAGAAACTTTCTAGATTTTAGGAACAAAGGGTTGCAAAAAAGCAACTTTGGATGAGAAATATTGAAATATCATCATTTGATATGAATTCCCTATTGTAATTGCTATTCAAAACCTCACCATATCTCTTTATACAGGAGCATATACTGTTGATGGTTTGTGATGAACCAATAGCTGATATTCAATTTAACACTTCACACATACACAGTATGCCCGGAAGCATATTTACATTACAGGCTGTCGATTTCCGGTTAATTTGCTAAACGTTTAAACAGATTTCACTTAGACCGGTCAAACGTTTAACCGGAAGCTTTTGTGACAAAATCAATTCACGATCATAGTGTAATCATGGGATAGTATCAACAGCCTGACATTGTACACATAAGTCAGCATACTATTCATCACACATCAACAACTTTGAGTATGCATAAGGCACATGGTCCAAGGGAAGAGCAACACAAATTCAAAAAGTAGTTTTTTGCTTCAGATTATCTAAAAAAAATTTTGAAAATGGATTTCTGTAAAATTGAAAAAAATAGAAATTAATTTCATTCCCTATACAGCAAGTATTCAGGAAGATTTTCCTTGTTGTAAGGTTATCAAACACGCAACAGAGTTGTTCATTATAATACATCTGTGAATTTTTTTATCATGCTCGGGCGGCTTGTTACCCTAGCGGGATAAAAATACACAGACACATAAATGCGTCATTGTTGATTTGTGATTAACAACTCTGATTGAATACCTAAATAAAGCCTGGGGGTACTCAACTTTGAAAGTGGTAGGTATGTCAGGTGCGAAACGCCAAAATGGGGGTCAAGTGAACTGATTTTCTATAAAAAATGGACCTTTGAAACTTATTTTGGGGGTCTAGTGAACTGAAATTTTGACCAAAAATTATCTTCTGTGCTAAAATTGTTCACATTTCCGGAGCAATTTTTGCAGTTGGGGCTAAAAATTCGTGTTTTTCCTCAAAAGGGGGTCTAAAGAACTGAGTCACGCTAAAAATGGGGATCTAGTGAGCGCCCTGCCCTGTAAAAGGGGGTCTTTACTACCAGACATACCATGCTCATATATGTGAGGACCCCCTCGGAAATAAGTAGTCTATTTCAAAAGAATTATTTTCCCAAACCCTACCTGAATTTCTGGTTGGTCGAGAGTGACTCCTGATATATGTCCAAGATCTAGTGGGCGGTTAAGGCATTTGGTTTGGAAGGCCAGTAGATAACTTCTAGTATATGTTTGTCTGTGCTTGTTCAATGCTCTCTTTGGTCGAATGCTGGTTGCTGTGGGGGAGATTAATTCAAGTCTGCCAAACATGGATATGGAAGCCTGGAATAAAAGGCATGATACGAGATGATGATATGAAATTTAAAGGGACTGGCCTAGATTCCACTCAGAAAACTTATGGAAATGCTCTAAATAAAGCTTAAAAATGTAGTAAAATCCAGAAAGTAAAAAAAAAATCTACACAGAAATGGCTCAAATTGAGAGAGTAATAATTTGCAATATGTCATTCTGTGATGGTGGTGTGACTATCCATGCAAAGTTTTCTAAATCCTAAATTTTATACCTCAGTTGGATTTACCAGATAAAAGATCAAGCAAAGCTCCTAAATATAATTTAATATACATTAAAAGAGAAGCAATTTCATCAAAATAATTTGTTTGCTCATCACAGGTGTAGAAACAAGATATTTTATAAGATTGAAACTATAGAAACACTGTTTTTACCGCCCTAATTTTTTCATCAAAATGACCGCAAAGGATGTAAAAGAGATTAGCAAAAACCCTGGGGTCATTGCTTTTGCGTTTTTTATGCTGCAGGAAAAAACACACCTTAGGGGGACCCCCCCCCCCCTGGTTAGATGTAAATGGGGGTTAAATGTGCGGCTATCAGATTTAAGGTCGCCTCAAAATGGGAATGAGATACAAAATTTCCTATTTTATTCACAATAGGATTTACACACAAGTGGAAAGAAAGATAAAATACAGAATGCTAAAAAATCTCATCAGTGTACATGGCATCATTATATTGTCAAACTAAACCAACAGTGATATTTGTCTCTTAATTACCGTACTGACTCTAGTAAAATACCATCTTCGGGCAATGTACCACCTGTATATTTACAAAAAAATTCAGAAAATTAACGTACACGCGCGTA